>CM044962.1:28520530-28530537 GCA_024516035.1 Bactericera cockerelli
AAGGAAAGCTCTTATGAGCCTCCTTGCTCCTCTTATTCTCAACCAAACTGCTTTTTTTTCAAATATGTAGTTAATCGAGAGGGACAGATTCAATTGTACTCGCCGTGGTAGAGTGGTCCTTGCTGGGAGGTATGCCGGGTTGGGAACCGTTGAGTCATAAGATATGATTCAGTTTTGGCTGTGGTATTATAAAAAGACAACCCTTAAAAGGACATATTCAGCCAGGCAGACACGCTCAGATTTGAGTTTCATATATTATCATCATCATCATAGGGTGGCGTCATCGTGAACGATGGTAGACAGTGGTGGAATGACTCAGCACTTCTACCACTGTCTTTCACAAGGAGGCTAAGCACTTCTAACCCAGAACCAAGTCAATACTGGTCTAATTACTCCCTGTACAATATAAACAATATATTATGTATAAAGAAAATAAAAAAAATAGATAAACATATACACATAATTATGTCCCCCAGCCAGACTGCTGATCTACTCCCTGTTTAAATAATCCAGCCAGACTGTGTCACAGAGGAGAAAATACTTCCTCGTCATTTATTCACATCGTCTACACCTAGTAATAATTCTGATTATTAACAGAATTCTCAAATTTTTTATGGTGAATCTTTAGGAGCCTTTCTTAGTCTATGGGGTTCGAACTCTGGACTTCCGCATGGAATGCAAAAATCTAACCACTGAACTAATAGTGCGTTGTAGGTAGAATAGATAGTATTTTTATAAAGTTTCAATGTTACACATTTTTTGGACTTTTTTTTCTCTCTCTCGCTTTCCTTTTTATCAAAACTCAATAAGCTACCACAGTTCACAACAAAGGCTCCCAAGTTAAAAAAATATATTTATACACGTGTGAAAAGTTTTACAGCTAGGAACATACTCTAAATATCTAGAGAAAGAATTAAAAATTTAATAAATGCTATAACACGTGTACCATAATATCGAGGGTAAATTTTTTCTACCAGGTTTTGATATTTTGTCAATACCAGGGGCGGCCCCAGGGGGGTCAACTTTGGAATCTCGTAATACATTTCTGAAAAGGGTTGCGTGGAAGAGATTGCCATAGGTAATAACCCCGCTCTTTAGTTAGGACATTTGTTTTTAACTGTTTACTTTTCTTTTTTATTCTATATATTTTTTCCATTATTAAAGTAATTATTAGTATGTACATTGTACATAAATGTCCATTCTAATAAAGTGTTGTAAATTGATAATAATAATAATTGACATTATAAAAGTAAAACAGGGCCGAACATTTGATTTCGCACAATTCAGTTCATTATATTTTATAAGAAATTGATTGCACTTTTGAAAAATTTGTTAAACACATGTCTTTTTATTAAAAATAATTCAATTTCAATGCCTTTTAGGTACCATTAGCTTTAGGAGGTGGCAAGGTGTCAACTTTTTTAAATAATGTAAAAACCATCCTTTGTCGAGTATAATTTGTACTCCATGATCCATGTTAAAAAAACAGGGCCGGATATACTTCAAATTAATGTGAAAAATTTTAAATCCCACGTGCAGTCCTAGTCTTAAATTTAGATTAAACCAGGACACTCAGTGAATTTAATTAGCACAGATTATACTAAAAAAAGAATAGTTTTTACACAATTAAAAAAATATGACTCCTTGACACCTTCCCTGGTAGAGCTATTAATGGTATCAAGAAGGCTTGAAAATTTAATTATTTCAAATTGGAAGACATGTGTTAAACAATTATAACAAATTATGTAACTTTTAGTATTAAAAAAAAGACTGAATCCTGTGCAACAAAATATACATTGCTCCGGCCCTGTTTTGATTAAAAATCTTAAACTTGTCTTAAAATACTTTCAATGTCAACTACTTGTCAGAAATTAATTACAAAACAATGGTGGTTCCATTTAGGATTCAAAAGTTGACCCCCCTGGGGCCACCCCTGGTAATGATAAAAAATCGAAACTTAGTAGAAAAGATTTACCCCTCGATATTATGGTACAAGTGTTGTAGCATTTATTAATTTTAATTATTTCTCTAGATATTTAGAGTGTGTTTCTAGCTGTAAAACTTTTTACACGTGTATAAATATATTTTTTTTTTTAACTTGGGAGGCTTTGTTGTGAACTGTGTGGTAGCTTTTTGAGTTCTGATAAAAATGAGAGAGAGAGAGAAAAAATATGGTACACGTGTTTTAGCTTTTCTCAAAATTTAAATCCGTTCTCTAGAAATTTGGAGTAGCTCCTTTTTTTGGCGGGCCCTGTATTGGCGGCATAGTACGGGACTGGCAAATTACAGCAGAGACAAAGTGTAAAGAACTTCTTTATTTCATGTCTTTGAAATAAAAAAATCTGGTGTAAACATCACACGACTTTCCTTATCATATTAGGAATGGGAACAGGACCAAAAGCCACTGGTGACTCAAAGGTAACAGTCAGCTAAAAATCAAAGCCAAATTCGTAATCAGCACCTCAAAATCATTGGATTTGATATGTCACAATCCCCATCTAGGATGAATAATAAAAAAGTTAGTCTGAGCGGGTCCCCCCAAAATACCAGTAAATTGAGGCCGAGGTCCAAAAAGTTCAAGATATCAAAAAAATGATAATAAGAGACCCCTATTATTTTTTTAATCTAAGAAAATGTTGTTCTGTAACTTTTTTTGTATCATTAACCAATTCATAGAAGCGGCGCTTGCGGCCAATATTTGCGGCCCTGCGGCCGCATTTTGCGGCCGATTTCAACCAAAAGTTTCGTGGTTCGTCTGGTGTATAAAATTGATTTGCATACCAAATTTCAAGTCTCTAGCTCTTACCGTTCTTGAGATATCCTGTTCACAGACAGACAGACAGACAGACAGACGCACGGACCAATGGCTAAAAACAACTTTTTTGGTATCCTGAGGCTATGATTCGTCCAGAAATGTGAAAAACTGGGTAGGTCAAATTTTCGACGAATACAATACTTTCCTTATTATAGGATAAGGAAAGTAAAAAGGTTTTAAAACACTCATTTCTAAAATCATAATAATGATACTAACCTAATAATGATAATAGTTATAGTGACAAAAACTGAAATATCTCCTCATTATTAACTTAGAAGCAAAAAAATAAATAAAATCTACCTCGAAATACCTAATAATAATTATTTAATAATAATAATTAATGATGACCAATAATAATAATAATATCTGATAATCTCATATTTTCCGCTTATTGTTCCAATTGTTTACAAAAAATAAAAAGAAGCAAAAGTCTACTAGAATTTTAAAATTTATAATCTGCCCCTCTTCTTCTATGTACTGCACACTGCACCAGCTTACAGTATTGCTCGCTGGTTATGTTTTTTACTTCCCCTTCCCTCACAGAATTAGTCGGAAACAGCAGCTATGTTATTTGTGTTCCAGCGCAATTTGTAATCTTTTACGGTACCCTTGTGCATATTAAATATTTCCTCACAATGCGGAAAGAAGAGGGGGGGGAGAAAAGAAGGAGAATTGTATAGAAGGAGAGCATTAGGGAATGATAGGGGGAAGAGACGAAGAGAAAAATGTTAAGAGAGAGAGGGAGATAAGTTAAGGTAGAGAGAGAGAGAGGGAGAGAGAATAAGGGAATGGTAGGTCGAAGAGAGGGAGGAAGGAGAAATGTAGAGAGAGAGCAAGAAAGGTAAAGAGAAAGTGGAGGAAAAGAGAGAGATGAAGAAAGTGACATAGAAGTTATAAGAATGAGAAAGATAAGAGAGAGAAAGGGAGAAACATGAGAGAGAGAGAGAGAGGGAGAGAGAGAGGGAGAGATAAAGAGGGGGGAGAAAGAGATGAGAGAGAGAGAAAGGGGGAGAAAGATGAGAGAAAGAGAGGGAGACACGGTAGAAGGGATTGAGAAGAAGAGAGAGAAAGAAGAAAGAAAGTGAGAGGAGGAAGGAAATAAAATTGAGAGGCATGTAGTATTGACAAAGAGGAGTGAGAGAGAAGGAGGGATGTAGTGAGAGGAAATAAAAGGTGTGAAGTAGTGACAAGGGGAGAAGGTATTTATAAGAAGGAGTAGGAAAGAGAGGAAGAAGAAGATTAGGAGGAGGAGTAGGAGGAAGAAGAGGAGGATTAGGAGGAGAAGGAGGAGGAGTAAAAAGAAGAAGAGGAGGAAGAGTAAGGAAAGGACAAGGAGTAGGAGGAGGAGGAAGAGGATTAGAAGGAGGAGTAGGAGGAGGAGGAAGAAGAGGAGGATTAGGAGGAGGAGGAGGAGGAGTAAAAAGAAGAAGAGGAGGAAGAGTAAGGAAAGGACAAGGAGTAGGAGGAGGAGGAAGAGGATTAGAAGGAGGAGTAGGAGGAGGAGGAAGAAGAGGAGGAGGATTAGGAGGAGGAGTAGGAGGAGGAGAGAAAGCAATTACTTCTAGGCTCGTAATTCTCTTCTGAAAGAAAACAAAGAGAGAGAGAGATACAGCGATAATGAGAGAGAGAGAGAGAAAGATAAATACAGGCTTGGTTTTGAGGCAGGGAGAGAGAGAGATATACAGAGGAACATGAAGGAGGAGAGAAAGAGAGATAATTGTAGGAATGGATTTAAGGGAGGGTGAGAGGGTATAAGTACAAGAATATCTAGAGAGAAATAAATACATGGATTTTAAGAAAGAGAGAGATAAATACAGGAATGATAAAAGAGAGAGATATACAGAGAGATATAAAGAGAGAGATATACAGTTCCGGTATACATAGGTGTTTGGGAGAGAAGTGTTGAAAATTGAAGTGATACTAAAAAAATACATACTTCTATATATGTTTATCTGTAAGATGTTTTTTGTTTTTAAAAAACCAATCACATTTATCTGCTCTGCTATCTGCTATTTACTCTCCATCTCAGACATATTATTTTTTCTTATCCTATAAAAGGAAAGTATTGTTTTTGTCGAAAATGTTGTATTCGTTTACCTACCCAGATTTTCACATTTCTAGAGGAATCATAGCCTTAGGATACCAAATTAGTTGTTTTCAACCATTGGTCAACACAATACCTCGAAAACAGTATTATAAGAGATAATGATTTAATATTAATTTGATTTTTATTTATTATTTTTTTTTTTTAAAGTGGGGTTTATATAATAATAATAATAATAAATCATTTTATTGTACATAAAATATTCGTGGTCGAATGTGTACAACGTCAACTTATGGACTAATTATAAACTAGCTTAAAATTAAACTAAACTAAATAATTATTATAAAAAAAAAATAAAAAAAATAAAAAAAAATCAGAATGGGGGGATGATGGGATTTGCTGTTTAATGAAATGATGAAATTGATGGATGGAGAGAGAAGGCGAGAGAAAGAAGGAATGAAAGAGAGAGAGAGAGAGAGAGAACCATAGCAGGGATCAGGTTTTGTTTGTCTGTCAGGTTGGTTGATTGTTGTGTCTGTGTCAGTCAGGTTGGTTGGGATGTTGTGTCTGTGTCAGTCAGGTTGGTTGAGATGTTGTGTCTGTGTCAGTCAGGTTGGTTGGAGTGTTGTGTCTGTGTCAGTCAGGTTGGTTGGAGTGTTGTGTCTGTGTCAGTCAGGTTGGTTGAAATGTTGTGTCTGTGTACGTCAGGTTGGTTGAAATGTTGTGTCTGTGTACGTCAGGTTGGTTGAAATGTTGTGTCTGTGTCAGTCAGGTTGGTTGGAGTGTTGTGTCTGAGTCAGTCAGGTTGGTTGAAATGTTGTGTCTGTGTACGTCAGGTTGGTTGAAATGTTGTGTCTGTGTCAGTCAGGTTGGTTGGAGTGTTGTGTCTGTGTCAGTCAGATTGGTTGGAATGTTGTGTCTGTGTACGTCAGGTTGGTTGAAATGTTGTGTCTGTGTACGTTAGGTTGGTTGAAATGTTGTGTCTGTGTACGTCAGGTTGGTTGGAGTGTTGTGTCTGTGTCAGTCAGGTTGGTTGGAATGTTGTGTCTGTGTCACTCAGGTTGGTAGGAATGTTGTGTCTGTGTCCGTCGGGTTTGTTGGAAGTAAATTGTCTATTTTTGTATTGTATTGCTCCTCATGTTTCTTAAAGTTTTCTCACCCTCTTCAAAGCTGTAAGGTGTGGCATCTATGAGCAAGATCTTCAAAGTATCTCTAAATTGGGTCTGGTTTAGCTCCTTCCATGCTGATGGAAGATGGTTGTATAGGCGGACACCAACGTTTAGAAAACACATACGCAGAGATTTAGGATTTGCTTGTATAAAATTGTTTTTATTTCTGGTGTTATGGTTGTGTTGGTTTGAGTGTTTTTCAAGCGAAGGGGATAGTTTGTGGATTGATAGACAGAGGTCGAGTATATGCTGTCCGTATAATGTCAGAATGTTGTGTTTTTTAAAGAAAGGTCTACATGATGTGGTTCTGGATAAACCAAAAACAGCTCGAACAGCCTTTTTTTGGAGAAGAAAAATATCCTTGTTTCCTACTTCAAACCCCCAAAACAATAAGGCGTAACTCATTATACTGTGAAAGTACCCAAAGTATGATAAAAGGCTTGTTTTAGAGTCTACTTTTTGTTGTACTGTTTTTAATGCAAATATAGCTGATGAAAGTTTAGGACAAAGTATTTGAATATGAGACTTCCAACACAGTTTATTGTTCAGGATTAGGCCTAAGAATTTGACTTCACTGGTTGGATTGATGGTTAGATTGGGGGTATTAATTGGTACGAGAGGGGGAGAGGAACCTGGACCAAAGTAGATGTAGGATGTCTTACTTGCATTTAAGTGGAGTTTGTTGGCCATAAACCAGCTGCTTATATCTTGAATGACTTTAGATGTGTTATTTAATGCATCCTTATATGTGGAACCACTGATGAGTATGGTGGTGTCATCGGCAAATAAGGTGAACTTTGCAAGAGAGTTTGAGAAAACAAGGTCATTAATATAAATTAGAAAGAGGAGGGGACCTAGGACCGATCCTTGGGGTACTCCTGTGCTGATTTTTTGTGTGTCAGAGAGAACATTAGACCTACAGCCATTAGAAGTGGAGGGAATTCTAACCATCTGTTCTCTGTCTGATAGATAAGACCGAAACCAGTCCAAGGCGTCAGACTGTACACCATAAAAAGGGAGTTTGGACAAAAGAATGTCATGATCCACACAGTCAAACGCCTTGGAAAGGTCACAAAACACGCCCACAATGAAACTACCAGAAGAAAATATGGAGTTGAGCTGTTGAAAGAATGAACAAACTGCATCAGAAGTTGATTTACCATGACGGAAACCAAACTGGTGATCAGTCAGCAATTTAAAATGCTCTAAATAATTTGATAGCCTTAGTGCAACTATTTTTTCAAGTAATTTTGAGAAACTGATGAGTAAAGATATTGGTCGAAAATTATTGACATCAGTTTGTAGACCTTTCTTATGAATGGGAATGGTTACAGATTGTTTGAAAAGTTTGGGGAAATTGTGAGTACGAAATGATGTTGTGAAAATATGGGAGAGTGGTGCAGCAAGATAAGGTGCAACTTTTTTAACGAGGGACATAGGAATCCCATCGATCCCACTAGAAGACTTGTTCTTGCTCATTGAAATCACTTTTATAACTTCCGACGGTGAACATGGATAAAGAAGAAAAGCTCTAGGAGGTGTTTGAGAACCTCTCAGGTGATTAAGATAGTGTGGGTATTGAGAGTGGGGTCCAACAAAAGAGTGAGATGAGTGGGGACCAGCAGAAGAGTGAGATGAGTGGGGTCCAGCAGAAGAGTGAGATGAGTAGGGTCCAGCAGAAGAGTGAGATGAGTGGGGTGCATCAGAAGAGTGATATGAATAGGGTACAGCAGAAGAGTGAGATGAGTGGGGTCCAGCAGAAGAGTGAGATGAGTAAGGTACAGCAGAAGAGTGAGATGGGTGGGGTCCAGTAGAAGAGTGGGATGAGTGGGGTGCATCAGAAAAGTGATATGAATAGGGTACAGCAGAAGAGTGAGATGGGTGGGGTCCAGCAGAATAGTGAGAAGAGTGAGGTGCATCAAAAGTGTGAAATGAATGGGGTACAGCAGAAGAGTGAGATGATTGAGGTACAGCAGAAGAGTGAGATGAGTGGGGTCCAGCAGAAGAGTGAGATAAGGGTGGTCCATCAGATGAGTGGGGTACAGCAGAAGAGTGGGATGAGTGAGATGAGTGGGGTTCATTAGAATCGTGAGAAGAGTGAGGTACATCAGAAGAGTGAGATGATTGAGGTCCAGCAGATGAGTGAGTTGAGAGAGGTGTATCTATACTAGCAGAGTGGGACTGGAGAAGATTAGAGGGAGGTGACGAGGATACCGGAGACGAATTCTGGTTTGCTACATTTATCCAAAAGTTGTTATACGTGTTAGCTACGGTTTTGGGATGCTGTATTAGCTATTAGATGCTGTAGCACCTCGCCTTAATTTGTACTGTGTATGGACAGTTTTGTTTTGTTTTGTGTAGCCCTTGATAACGTTCCAGACAGCGCGACTTTTTTTGTGAGTAGGAGCCTCCTTGATAGATTGAAGGGAGTAATTTCTTTTGGCTAACCTAATAGTTTTTGATAAAATCCTGCAGTAGTTTTTGTAGTAAGTAAGGGTGGCAGGAGAGTTAGAGTAACGACAGATATTAAATAAGGAACGTTTTTTAGCACAGGAAATAGATATTCCTTGTGTGACCCATGATTTTCTTTTAGGACCGCCAGCTGTTATAATTTTAAACGGAAAAGTAGAGTTGAACAACTGTAGGATGAGATTATAAAAACAATTGACTTGATCATCTACATGTGTAAGTTGGTAGACAGGTGAGAAGTCGACACGACTCAATGAAGTTGTGAATGAGTCAATCTGCCGAGAGCTGAATGATCTAGAAAATATTTTTTCAGTTTTGAGAACTTTAGAGTGAAAGGAGATAATTTGTGTATACTGATGATCACTGAGCCCGCTGAAAAAATTAACTGTTTCATAAATCAAGGATTTAGTAGGAAAATTGATGTATATGTTGTCTAAACATGTGCTAGTGGTGCTGCATACTCGAGTGGGATTACTTACGCATGGTTTTAGATTACGTGAGTTTAGAATAGTTTGCAACTTTGACTTTATAGGTGAGCGAACTAATAAGTCTATGTTAAGGTCTCCAGAAATAATAATGTGGCGAAATGTAGGGAGTTCCCTCAATAATTCTTCTAGTTTATCGAAGAATGTGTTGATATCGGATTGAATAGTGTTGTTTGATCTATAAATACATATTACTGCGACCTCATGATTGTTAGAGGCAGCAGCTGCGTATTCAAAATTAAATTCCACAGGTTCCACAGGCAGACTCAGAGGAACGAAGTCGAGGGTATCTCTGGTGCAAATAGATACACCTCCAGCTTTATGAGTCGGGCGACAGTAGTTGGCAACATTCACGTATCCAGGAATACTGGCACAAGCAACACTCTGGGCGAAAGCCAGGTCTCTGAGAAGCAGAGTACATCAGGACTTAACCCATGATCCTTATTGACTGTTTCAAGGAACGTCTCTTAACGTCGCTTTCAACTGCCATGGTCATATCACGACGGGGGTTTTACCCTCCATTCGCAGGAAACTCACAAACCTGCTACTCACATTGACCTCACCCAGCCTGAGTGGGGCCGGGAAAAGCCAGCGTCACGAGAGTTAGAATTTGAATGGTCACCCATCCAAGTCTTAACCTCGCTGGATGTCGCTTAACTTCGGTGTTCTGAAGGGAACCGGTGCATTCAACATGCCATCGACGCTGGCATTAATTTGATTTAGAACTTGGTTCGCAAAAAAATTTTTTATATAAAATTGGCCGCATTTTAGACCGCAAGCCCGCGAAAATCAGCAGCAAGGGCCGCTCCAGGGATTTTAAATACACCCCTGGAACAGATTGTACCACTTCGTCTGCGATTACAAGAGTTAAAAATTGTGGAACTCTTTTTTAAATTTTTTTTCTGATAATATATCTTGAATAATATCAATAGAGGTAGAGTTTGAGCTGAAGTATGAGTCTATTGGTTCCTTAGGGCGGAATTAATAGACGTTTTTGTAATACCTCTGTGGCGCTAAGTCACGGA
>CM044962.1:28530637-28616694 GCA_024516035.1 Bactericera cockerelli
ATCTCAAAAAATTTAAGATTGACAAAATTTTAAATCAATTTATTTTTTATTTTTTTTTTGACAAATGATTTGACATTTTTGAATGACCCATCAAAACGAAAAGAATTGAAAAAAACGATTAAAAAAATTAGATATCAAGTAATTTCGTTTTTTTTTTTTTTTTTTTTTTTAATTTTTCCATATTTATAGAAGTGTGTGGCTAAAATTTTAAATGTTTTTAAAAAGAGTTCGAAATGTAAAGATTACTCTTAAAAACTTTTAAAATTTGAAGCCGTATGTAAGATCATGTTCTTTAAGATCTGACCGCCAAGATTGTCACCTTAAGGGGATTTCCCGGCTGATTCTATTTAAAACTACTTGACCTAGACAGGTAAGTTTGTTTTTCTTTTGAACTATAACATTTTCTCTTGAATGTGTCGAGTTTTTTTAGTCTGTTTTTCTATTTTTGACAGTCATTTGGAAACAGTCTAAATTTGATATACTAAAAATGACAGTAGCCAGCGTCGATGGCATGTTGAATACACCGGTTCCCTTCAGAACACCGAAGTTAAGCGACATCCAGCGAGGTTAAGACTTGGATGGGTGACCATTCAAATTCTAATTCTCGTGACGCTGGCTTTTCCCGGCCCCACTCAGGCTGGGTGAGGTCAATGTGAGTAGCAGGTTTGTGAGTTTAGTAGTATAAAAATGGATGGTCATTTCCTGTAAGCAAGAAAACGTCATAACTCTGGCCTCGTTTATCCGAGGCTCAACATATTATACTCAAAAGATCCGCCTCGACGACCGGCATCTTTTGGTACCACTTCCACCCCCCTATCTCAATTCTACCCCCCCCTAGGGTGGTTTATGTACATTATCAAAGAACTCGTTATAAGTCGGGCCTCGTTTATGCGAGACTCAACATATGATACTCAAAAGATGTGTTTCGATGAGTTCTATCTTTTGCCCCCATGTCCAGGGTTCGATTCCCATTCAGAGCGCAGTATGTCGTAATCAATATCATACGTGTGTAATGTTCATTCTTCGTCGAATTGAAACAACAACAGCAAAGTTAAAGTTAGAGTAAATTCAATGATCTTGATGGGAATCGAACCGAGGACAGAACCTTCAGAGTCCAGACTTGAGTGCAGCGTAACCAAGGTCACAGACTGCGATGCTTCGATTCCAGTATGCTAATGAGGTGAGAGACGTTGATGCCGGTGAACCGAGACGTTCGAGTTCATTCACACTGTGCAACCAGACTTGGAGCTTGGACGCTCATTAGTATTCATACTGGGTGGATGATTTATACTGGGTGTAGGTTATTATTTTTATTTAGTTAATTATATTAGTCCAGACTTGAGTGCAGCGTAACCAAGGTCACAGACTGCGATGCTTCGATTCCAGTATGCTAATGAGGTGAGAGACGTTGATGCCGGTGAACCGAGACGTTCGAGTTCATTCACACTGTGCAACCAGACTTGGAGCTTGGACGCTCATTAGTATTCATACTGGGTGGATGATTTATACTGGGTGTAGGTTATTATTTTTATTTAGTTAATTATATTAGTCCAGACTTGAGTGCAGCGTAACCAAGGTCACAGACTGCGATGCTTCGATTCCAGTATGCTAATGAGGTGAGAGACGTTGATGCCGGTGAACCGAGACGTTCGAGTTCATTCACACTGTGCAACCAGACTTGGAGCTTGGACGCTCATTAGTATTCATACTGGGTGGATGATTTATACTGGATGTAGGTTATTATTTTTATTTAGTTAATTATATTAGCTTCCCTCATTTCTTCTTCTATAGAAAGAATTTCATTGTTATGAGCAAGTAAATTTCCAGCGGCTTGTGATCTTTTCAAAAGTAAAAGCCTCTGAATCAATTCATTAGGATTGTCGAAATATTCCTTATCTTGATTACTCTCTACCATCATTCCTTTTCCATATTGCATTACTTTTGTTGTTATAGGATCCAGCTGTGTATTCTCTATAATGTTTTTATAGTTACGTTCATCCAATGTGCTAATATTTTCCTGATTTGGTTGTTTGAGAAACAAAAGTTCCATAAGTCCATGGGTGACTGGATATACTTTACCATCGAAACCGACCTCAGTAGCTTGATCGATAAGGCAGCGGACTTGTAACCTGGAGGTCGGTGGTTCAAGTCCCGGTTTCAGCGTAGATTTAGTAAAGCGAGTTTGAGTAGTTGTGATATCACAAAAGTGATTAACACAAATATGATAACTTTTTTACTTTACCATCGATAGTGAAGTGTTCGCTGGGTATTTTGGAAAAATACTTTTGTTGTTATAAAATCCAGCTGCGTATTCTCTATAATGTTATTTATAATTACATTCATCCAATATGCTAATATTTTCCTGATTTAATTGTTTGAGAAACAAAAGTTCCATAAGTCCATGAGTGACTGGATATACTTTACCATCGATAGTCAAGTGTTCGCTCCTCCTCCCTTAGAAGAAAGAAGTTCGCGAAAAAAATGAAAGGTAAGTGCTTAAAATAATAAATAATGAATTTTCACGAAAATAGTAATAAATAAATCAGAAAATGAGCTCTTGAAGACATTAATATTTGAAATTTGGCGCCTATAGACCAAAGAGCTATTTACTCAGACTTTATTTGCCAAAGAGATATCTAGAGAGGTAAACAAACAAGTAAATAATAAAAAAAATCTCAAAAATTGTGTCAAATATTTGAAAAGTTGCGCCAAAGAAACCGATTATGAAAATTTATACCCTCAAAATAGTATAGAGTACAGAAAATAAACAAACAAGTAGACTTTAAAGGGAAATATTCAAATCTCTTCCTAGATTTGTGTCAAATATTTGAAAAGTTGCGCCAAAAGAAGCAGATCAAGGAAATACCAATTCACATTAAGTAATATAATAATAATACATAACTCAGATTCACACATATAAACATTCTGACAGAGTCCACTTAACAAGTTCATACGTGAACTCTATGCAGGTGTACTGAAAGTCTATTCTTGTCTTTGGATGTAGTGTATGAAAATATCCATACATAGAGATTTTAACTCTATGAACTCACTTCAAGAATCAAGAATTTGTATTTGTTCAAGAATAAGTATATATTTGGTAATTTTATAAATTTTTGTTATGTTTCAGATAATAAAATGAAATGCTACCTATGTGAGAGATATTCCACAGCAAAAGGATCAAATTTAGACCGTCATCATAAAACATGTATAGATAAGCTCTATTGCAACCATTGTACATACAAGACGTCTAAAAAGATACAGATGAAGTCTCACATGCAAAAAAATCACATAGATAATCGCATGGATTCAACTGAATTTATTTGTAAAAAGTGTAATAGTTATAAGTCTAAAAAGAAATTTAATGTTAAGAGACATCAACGTACTTGTTCAATGAAATTAAACTAGTAATACACCAGGTCGCTTGAGAGGAGCAGCTCATCGTCAATGTAATGCTGCGTATCAATCAGAATTACGAATGTCTGTGATATTACAGAATCTCAAGAACTTTGATGAACATTTAATTACTACAGAAATTGGAAAGTTCATTCGATCATTACTCCAATTTAAGTGTATTCCTATGACCATTGAGAAATATTCGATTTTTAGTTTGGGAAACATTGATTTTATAGATTACATTAGCTCGAGGAAAACCTTTCCCTATACACTTGTTTTTTACTTTTTTCTGTTTCAAAGGCATACATCTTAGCGCGTAATCCAATGAAATCTATGATTGGATCTGTAGGGCTTTCATTTACTGAAGAATTTTTTTCCATTTACTAGAGTACAAAGGAAGATCTGTAGGGTAATTAGATGTATCAAGTGTATCAATCATACTCATCAAGTCTGTATTCAAGTCTTTAGTTTTCAATTGTAACAACAATGAATCAGTATCAGTCATAAATAATGTCATATCTGTATAGATTTATTGAAAATAAGTATGTCATTTTGCTTGGAAAGAGCAAAAGAAAATAGCATATAAGGTAAAAACCATAAAAGCACTCAGTAATTATTCAATATTTTGTTCAATTTCTTTGATTCTCCAATGTCCATATGCAAGTGTTCGTATTTTATCACCCAGTAGGTATCTCTTATCATCCATTGGCGAAAGCGCAATTTTTTTCATTGACTTCATGTAAAAAGAATGATTTACACTCGAAATTTGATGAAACTGTACAGAAGATAATGCTTTCTTGAAGAAGTGTTTTTTTGTAGTCTTTTATATTCATTGTTGTTACATTAGCTCGAGGAAAACCTTTCCCTATACACTTGTTTTTTACTTTTTTCTGTTTCAAAGGCATACATCTTAGCGCGTAATCCAATGAAATCTATGATTGGATCTGTAGGGCTTTCATTTACTGAAGAATTTTTTTCCATTTACTAGAGTACAAAGGAAGATCTGTAGGGTAATTAGATGTATCAAGTGTATCAATCATACTCATCAAGTCTGTATTCAAGTCTTTAGTTTTCAATTGTAACAACAATGAATCAGTATCAGTCATACATAATGTCATATTATTATCATATTTAGGTTTATTATAGAAATAGTCATACATAATTCCTGCGTAAATTGGTTTATTTAATGTAACTAAGGTTTTGTTGTAGAGGATACCTAGTAAGTATTTGTTGAAAATTGAGAACTGTTTAAAAGTAGGTTTATTAATGTACGAGTATGGTTTTGCTTTGGATTCATTAGTTACCAATGTAAAATTCTTGTGGCGTCTAACATTCATGAGACATCGAACAAAACATGAATTTGATACCAGCTTAAATAGGTTTTGCTCGAATTTAGATGAAGCTTGATCTCTTTTTTGATGTTAAAATCTATGTAGGGTTTCATCCATGTAGGGGTGAATCTCTAAATAGGTATCTACACTGTCTAAATACTCAGAGCTACCAAAGTCCATTCAAATCTTAGGACGTAAATAGTAAAATCACATTTTGTGAGTGTACCTACCACTGAGATCATATAACATAGAGGGAATCTATCTCGAACTGAACAAATTTATGCGTCCAACTTTGAACAGCTGATGGTCCCTCTTTCAACAAATCCCGGCCTCTGATGGGTTCAATTTATTTGAATTTTTTGTTTACCTCATGCAGTGATGGATATCTAAACATCCTTAATTACCACTTCAGATACCAAGTCTTATTATACTACATAATAAGTAGAAAATAAGCATAATAAGTAGAAACCTACCTTCATTGTGTTGTTATGTGGGTACCTACTGAAACCAGATCAAACGTGTCGTAACGCGTCTGCAATACTCTCATCTACACTCCACGTATCAGCAGGGTAGGATAGGCAGGGAGAGGGGTGTGGGGAATTCTACCGCATAAAATAAAAAACAGTTCTTTTAAACATTCATTACTTTTAATTCACAAAATCACAATTTATTTTTACATTAAAGAATTTTCAACTCAAGAAAAATGAAAGAATAAGGAACGAAACTAATTTTATTTCAGTGGAAAAACTACTTATTCAAGACTGAGGAAAATCTGCTTTCCCCGGTTTCTCGAAGGCTTAAAATATTAACTGACCAAAATACCAACTTCGCAATTCGCGACAAGGGGTAGGTACCTGCTTGTATTGTATTTCTGTCTCTGTTCTCTTTCCTCTCTTTTAGTTCTCGCTTGTTTTTTACTTGCAGTGAATTTATTGTGTTTGTAAAAGATCAACTTTTCTACTGAATTTTACTCGAGAAATGTGTATGCATAACGGAAACTCTAGTTAAAGGAGTAAATTATTTTGTATTAAAATTAAAATTAGCATTTTTTGACTTAGGTAGATACTAACTTTACAATGCCAGTTGTCAAAAATAAGATTAAGTCCTGGCTCAGTAAGTTTATGGGTTTCTATTTTTGCATATATTGGGCTTTTTGTTCAAAATTTTGCATATATTGGGCTTTTCGCTTGCATATGCAATTGCATATTTTATTCCTTTTTGGCTGTATAAAATCCGGGCTTTAGTGATGAAGCATTGTGCTTCTAAAATTTTCAAATACATCTGCTAGTAGAAGAACATCACACTTGTTGTATAAAATCTTGGTATTCTCCTAATGTTTGACAGTGGAAAGTATTCCACACATTTTTTCACATGATCGTAGTCATCTTGATTTATTTGACTATCACTCAACTTATTGAAAAAAGGTTCAAGAGGAGGTAGTTCTCTCTCATTTTCAAGTTTTTCATATGAATCTATGTGTTCATAGGGGAAAATATCTTATTTTACAGATCAATTTGAACTGACTTTCATCTGGAAAGTAATGTTTCATGATTTTCATATCTTTTAGATCCAAAGTTGATGCTAAAGAGTCGAGAGAAGCATTCAAAAAACTCTAGAGAATCTATAAAATCAATGTTTCCCAAACTAAAAATCGAATATTTCTCAATGGTCATAGGAATACACTTAAATTGGAGTAATGATCGAATGAACTTTCCAATTTCTGTAGTAATTAAATGTTCATCAAAGTTCTTGAGATTCTGTAATATCACAGACATTCGTAATTCTGATTGATACGCAGCATTACATTGACGATGAGCTGCTCCTCTCAAGCGACCTGGTGTATTACTAGTTTAATTTCATTGAACAAGTACGTTGATGTCTCTTAACATTAAATTTCTTTTTAGACTTATAACTATTACACTTTTTACAAATAAATTCAGTTGAATCCATGCGATTATCTATGTGATTTTTTTGCATGTGAGACTTCATCTGTATCTTTTTAGACGTCTTGTATGTACAATGGTTGCAATAGAGCTTATCTATACATGTTTTATGATGACGGTCTAAATTTGATCCTTTTGCTGTGGAATATCTCTCACATAGGTAGCATTTCATTTTATTATCTGAAACATAACAAAAATTTATAAAATTACCAAATATATACTTATTCTTGAACAAATACAAATTCTTGATTCTTGAAGTGAGTTCATAGAGTTAAAATCTCTATGTATGGATATTTTCATACACTACATCCAAAGACAAGAATAGACTTTCAGTACACCTGCATAGAGTTCACGTATGAACTTGTTAAGTGGACTCTGTCAGAATGTTTATATGTGTGAATCTGAGTTATGTATTATTATTATATTACTTAATGTGAATTGGTATTTCCTTGATCTGCTTCTTTTGGCGCAACTTTTCAAATATTTGACACAAATCTAGGAAGAGATTTGAATATTTCCCTTTAAAGTCTACTTGTTTGTTTATTTTCTGTACTCTATACTATTTTGAGGGTATAAATTTTCATAATCGGTTTCTTTGGCGCAACTTTTCAAATATTTGACACAATTTTTGAGATTTTTTTTATTATTTACTTGTTTGTTTACCTCTCTAGATATCTCTTTGGCAAATAAAGTCTGAGTAAATAGCTCTTTGGTCTATAGGCGCCAAATTTCAAATATTAATGTCTTCAAGAGCTCATTTTCTGATTTATTTATTACTATTTTCGTGAAAATTCATTATTTATTATTTTAAGCACTTACCTTTCATTTTTTTTCGCGAACTTCTTTCTTCTAAGGGAGGAGGAGCGAACACTTGACTATCGATGGTAAAGTATATCCAGTCACTCATGGACTTATGGAACTTTTGTTTCTCAAACAATTAAATCAGGAAAATATTAGCATATTGGATGAATGTAATTATAAATAACATTATAGAGAATACGCAGCTGGATTTTATAACAACAAAAGTATTTTTCCAAAATACCCAGCGAACACTTCACTATCGATGGTAAAGTAAAAAAGTTATCATATTTGTGTTAATCACTTTTGTGATATCACAACTACTCAAACTCGCTTTACTAAATCTACGCTGAAACCGGGACTTGAACCACCGACCTCCAGGTTACAAGTCCGCTGCCTTATCGATCAAGCTACTGAGGTCGGTTTCGATGGTAAAGTATATCCAGTCACCCATGGACTTATGGAACTTTTGTTTCTCAAACAACCAAATCAGGAAAATATTAGCACATTGGATGAACGTAACTATAAAAACATTATAGAGAATACACAGCTGGATCCTATAACAACAAAAGTAATGCAATATGGAAAAGGAATGATGGTAGAGAGTAATCAAGATAAGGAATATTTCGACAATCCTAATGAATTGATTCAGAGGCTTTTACTTTTGAAAAGATCACAAGCCGCTGGAAATTTACTTGCTCATAACAATGAAATTCTTTCTATAGAAGAAGAAATGAGGGAAGCTAATATAATTAACTAAATAAAAATAATAACCTACATCCAGTATAAATCATCCACCCAGTATGAATACTAATGAGCGTCCAAGCTCCAAGTCTGGTTGCACAGTGTGAATGAACTCGAACGTCTCGGTTCACCGGCATCAACGTCTCTCACCTCATTAGCATACTGGAATCGAAGCATCGCAGTCTGTGACCTTGGTTACGCTGCACTCAAGTCTGGACTAATATAATTAACTAAATAAAAATAATAACCTACACCCAGTATAAATCATCCACCCAGTATGAATACTAATGAGCGTCCAAGCTCCAAGTCTGGTTGCACAGTGTGAATGAACTCGAACGTCTCGGTTCACCGGCATCAACGTCTCTCACCTCATTAGCATACTGGAATCGAAGCATCGCAGTCTGTGACCTTGGTTACGCTGCACTCAAGTCTGGACTCTGAAGGTTCTGTCCTCGGTTCGATTCCCATCAAGATCATTGAATTTACTCTAACTTTAACTTTGCTGTTGTTGTTTCAATTCGACGAAGAATGAACATTACACACGTATGATATTGACTACGACATACTGCGCTCTGAATGGGAATCGAACCCTGGACATGGGGGCAAAAGATAGAACTCATCGAAACACATCTTTTGAGTATCATATGTTGAGTCTCGCATAAACGAGGCCCGACTTATAACGAGTTCTTTGCTAATGTACATAAACCACCCTAGGGGGGGGTAGAATTGAGATAGGGGGGTGAAAGTGGTACCAAAAGATGCCGGTCGTCGAGGCGGATCTTTTGAGTATAATATGTTGAGCCTCGGATAAACGAGGCTAGAGTTATGACGTTTTCTTGCTTACAGGAAATGACCATCCATTTTTATACTACTGAGTTTCCTGCGAATGGAGGGTAAAACCCCCGTCGTGATATGACCATGGCAGTTGAAAGCGACGTTAAACCCCACTTAAAAAAAAAAAAAAAAAAAAAAAAAAATGACAGTTAAAAATTATTTTCTCAACTTTGTAAACGTTTGCAGCTCAAAGAGCTTGCCACATTCAAGAGAAAGTGTTGAAGTTCAGAACAAAAAAAAAAAAGAATTAAACATCTAGCTGTATATTATTTCCTGAGAAAAGGTACATTAAATGCGCAAAATCGTGATTTTACAGGAGAGCACTTTTTTTCGAACATAGGTAGGTTCCCATCTTCAAATTACTACAAAATGACGTTGGTGTATTGGATATGTCGAAAATTATATATCGAACGACGCAGAATTGAGTCTAGTTTCAAGGAAAAATATTAATGAAAAATGATTTTTTCAAAGCTTTAGCTGGGGAACCCCGTTAAGTATTTCTCTACTTATATTATTTTATCAAGCGAAATGGTCGTTTCGAGGAGAACGCCTCTCAGAAATTACAGTGTATAACCGTAAATATAGTTTGTATGTATTTCGTCGTCTTGAAAAGTTCGGTTAAACAGAACATACAAACACTTTGAGAAACATGTTCCTTATACAGGGTGAGCATAAAGTCTTACCCCACCCTCCGTATCTCGAGAATGGCTGAAAATACAAGAAAACACAAAAACCCGTATTCTATAATTTTTGGAGGGATTAGTTTTCAGCCAAAAAAAAAAATTGCCTACACGGCCCCAGTCAGTCTGGGCATGGTCCAACTTTAAAATCTTAAATAGAATGGTATGTCTTGTGGCATATTGTTTTAAAGGTCTCATTAATAGAAGTTCATTAAAACAAATTTCAGTGAGCTACAACTTACCGTTCTTGAGATACAGGGTCGAACGTCCTGCGTAATATCCATATATATTGACCTATAACTCGTTAACCGTAAATTATAGAAAAATGAAATTTGTTGATAATAACTCTTTATGACAAGCACTTTTGAAAAAATTATAACTTTTCGACATACTCTGTTGATATTAGTTTCTGGTCGGTTTCGTCAGCCACCCGGACGAAAAGTCCGAAAAACTTTAACGAAAAAACAAATCCAGTTTTAACTTGTTCGAAAGTTCTTGCGATAAGGAGTTATTATCAACAAATTTCATTTTTCTGGAATTTATGGTCGACGAGTTATAGGTCAAAATATATGGATATTACGCAGGACGTCCGACCCTGTACCTCGAGAACGGTAAATTGTAGCTCACTGAAATTTGATGAACTTCTCTCTATGAGATCTTTAAAACAATATGCCACAAGATATACCATTCTGTTTAAGATTTTAAAGTTGGTCCATGCCCAGATTGCCCAGCCTGACTGGGGCCGTGTAGGCAAATTTTTTTTGGCTGAAAATTAATCTTCCTAAAAATTAAGGCATATGGGTTTTTGCGTTTTCTTGAATTTTCAGCCATTCTCGAGATACGGGGGGTGGGGTGAGACTTTTGTGCTCACCCTGTATATCTTATGCATGCTCACCAATATCGCACTGAGTGAACAATATTCCATTTGTTCTCACCTACTGAACGACAAAAAAAAAGGTTTAAAAGTTACCATGTTTGTGTTAAAAGTTACCACAACTACTGAAACTAGCTTTACTAAATCCACGGTCTCACCTACCGAACGACATAAAAAAAGAGTTTTAAAAGACAGTTATCATTTAAGTTAATCACTTTCTTGATATCACAACTACTGAAACTCGCTTTACTAAATCCACGCTGAATCTAAGCCTTGAACCACCGACCTCCAGGTTACAAATCCACCGCCTTATCGATCAAGCTACTCAGGTCGGTTATTCATGTGACATATTTATTTGAAACACTCTGTGTAAAAGTAACTTTAAGCATTATTATCTTAATACCTTAGTTGAAATGTGAAATCCCATTATCTATGGTTACGATATTGTAAATACAAGAGTCCATTAATGGCGGCTCAGAGCCCTGAAGCTTTTCATAGCAGGGTTTAAATAAAATATGCACATTATTATTGGCATTCTAGAGAAAAATCTTATACCTTGTGTATCTTATCTTGTATTGTAAAATTCGTTTTAGTGTGTTTGTGTGTGTGTGTGTGTGTCAGAGAGAGAGAGAGTGTGTGTGTGGGGGGGGGGGGGTGTGCGTGTGTGTGTATATGTGTGTGTGAGAGAGAGAGTGGGTGTGTGTGGGGGGGGGTGTGCGTGTGTGTGTATATGGGTGTGTGAGAGAGAGAGAGAGAGTGGGTGTGTGTGGGGGGGGGGGGGGGTGTGCGTGTGTGTGTATATGTGTGTGTGTGAGAGAGAGTGGGTGTGTGCGTCGCTTGTTGTGGTCGAGCGGTATCCATAATGTCAATTTTTAAAAAGTTGAGCTTTTAATTGAGATATTTCTGTATTTGATGGCCAGAGTTAAGAAGTGAGAAAAATTAATAAATAAAATTTACTACCAGTACATAACTACCGAATACTATTTTTTTTTTTTTTAAAGATGAGTGTTTCACAGCCTTTTTTATTTCGTAGCCATGAAACAGGAGCTACTGTAGACGCTTGTGGTCTGTGTTGTAGCCTGCCCATCCCATAGTATGCCTCCCCTCTGATGGGCGAGAAGTGACACAATACTTCCCATTTAGGTGCTGGGTCAACACGAGCGCACCGGAAGGTATCCCTTACAAACAATTGTAACCAAATGAAGAATACAAATTTTTGTCGGCGCGGGGGTTCGAACCCGGGACCTTCCGCATGGCAAGCGAGTGCTTAACCACTGAGCTAATCGCGCGCTCTTTCACCAAGCACGGTCATGTCTCGATAAACGCAATGCGCCGCAGTCCTAGCTGCAACGCGCCTAGAATTTTATATAATAACTGATATTAAGTAAATTTTTCATCAATAATTTAAGAATTTAATAATCATACTTACATAATGTCTGTCTACTGTAAACATTGAGTGTGGGGTAAAAGTTACATTTTTTCATATCAAATATTCATATTCCAAGATTATAAAAAGCACAACTCTTTTTATGTATCTCATGTCTAATATCCAGGCAAAACTTCTACTAACTAAACACTGAAATAAAAAACCATCTTCGAAAATATTGCCTAATTCTATGATTTCTAGTTTCAGCAAATAACAAGGTAAAAACCACAAAAATAATCATATTTTACGGGCTGAAACTTTAACTGTAAATTTAGCCCTGTTTTGTCACGAGAGTTTTTTTGGGGGATATCAATGATTTTTGAAAATGTAAATTAGCTAAGTGGTTAAGCACTCGCTTGCCATGCGGAAGGTACCGTTTGATCCCCCGTGCCGACAAAAATAAATTGTATTCTTAATTCGGTTACAATTTTTTTTTGTAAGGGATACCTTCCGTTGCGCTCGTGTTGACTTAGTCCCTAAATGGGAAGTATTGTGTCACTTCTCGCCCATCAGAGGGTAGGCCTACTACGACAGGGGCAGTTGGGCAGGCTACAACACAGACCACAAGCGTCTACAGTAGCTCCTGTCTCATGGCTACGAGATAATAATAGCTGTGAAAAACTAATCTTAAAAAAAAATGGTTATTTAGGTTTGATTTCCAATATGTTTTTATCTCTCTACGAGACTGTGTCGGCTTGAGGGAACAGGCGGAGAATAATTGTTTACCCTTGGTACCTCTATGTTTGTATTTTAATATTTTAGATAAAAATCTATAGGTGTAACCTTTTTTTTACATTCCACGTGATGGGGTAAAAGTAAATAAGACTCCTGTTTTTGACGTCTTTTTAAAATTTCTTTTGGACCAATGATACAGAATTTCTTTACAAATAGATTTTGAATAGATTTTTTTCATTTTTCAATGCCTAGTTACTAAAAATAGAAGTGACATTGCATTCCCTAAAAATCTCTAAACATCCGCACTCTCATAAATCAGGGATTTCAACATTCAGTCTCTAGAAACTTGCAAACGAACATCACTAGATTCAAACTGAAAATATCGAGCATCATAAGGCGCAAGCAAGGGTTCAAATTTTAGTGACTACCAATCAAGTTCTGTGTTAGCTCGGCATTGCTTACCTCCAGAGCTCTTACGAGAACTTTGTAGTACCTCTGGAATCCTGATCACGTTTTTTTCAACGTCTCTTTAATGTTAATATGTACTGTGTTTCAAGGTACTTTGTCTGTATGACTATTAGGTACTTTTGTGTATGTCTTTGACCTTTGAAGGGCAAGGGCTCATTTTTAAATAATTAAATGGACTGTTCTACAAAAAGTGTTACTGTTCTGTAAACTAAATAAATTCAATTTATCAAAGAAAGTGAACAATAACTATGAAAGAAGTTATAAAAAATCTGCGCAAATGTTTTCACAACAAGCATGCTGTCATCATTTTTCTTCGACTCTTCCATATCGTTGGTCTAATCAGTCTGCCAGACTTTTACAAAGATGTCTGGAAGAACAAGGTCCACAACGTCTACTCGAACATCGTGTACATCTTTCTGTTCACAAACATCATCAGCACACTGGTTGCCTACCTCAAGTTCTCCATTACTGATACTGCTGAATGCTGTGAGCGATTGTTAGAAGTGAGCATTCTCGTGTACCTCGTCGCCCAAGCGTATCACTTCAAGTTCAATCTCGGCAGAGTTCTTCAGATGAATGAGTTCTTTGAAGTTACTTGGAGGAATCAGCCCAATGTGGACGTCATACATTCTCATGCCCGGCGAGAAATGATTCTAGTCTGTCCCATCTCAATTCTGGGGTTCGTTACACTGGGTGAGTTATGCACTGGGTGAGTTATGCACTGAGTGAGTTTATGCACTGGGTGAGTTTTGCACTGGGTGAGTTATGCACTGGGTGAGTTATGCACTGGGTGAGTTATGCACTGGATGAGTAGCACTGGGTGAGTTATGCACTGGGTGAGTTATGCACTGGGTGAGTTATGCACTGGATGAGTTATGCAATGGGTGAGTGACACTGGGTGAGTTACACTGGGTGAGTTATGCACTGGGTGAGTTACCTATCTACTGTAATGGTATCTTTTGTAATGCTTAAGTTTTTCTAACTCTACAACTCGCTAAATTATCAATAATTATCATCTTCTCCTGTGTCCACGTACTTCTTGTATACTATCCTCTAGTAACAACTCTTTCTTTTATTCCAGTGTTTGTACTGCTATATCCCCCTTGTATACTATCCTCTAGTAACAACTCTTTCTTTTATTTCAGTGTTTGTACTGCTATATCCCCCTTGTATACTATCCTCCAGTAACAAATCTTTCTTTTATTTCAGTGTTTGTACTGCTATATCCCATGTTGCCCCTTGTATACTATCTCCTCTAGTAACAACTCTTTCTTTTATTCCAGTGTTTGTACTGCTATATCCCATGTTGCCCCTTGTATACTATCCTCTAGTAACAACTCTTTCTTTTATTCCAGTGTTTGTACTGCTATATCCCATGTTGCCCGAAACAGAATCGCAACTAAAAAAAATCGCAGCCATTTATAACTTCAAGTATCCTCAGAACACGCTACCTCTTTTTTTGTATGTCCCATTCGTAGACACATCGGAGCCAAAATATTACCCCTGGTTCTACACTTTCCAAGTCGTTCTGATCATCATGGGCCTCATGATGGGATACATCAGTTACATGAACTTCGTGGTGATTCCTCACAATTTGAAAGTCCTCTATGATGTGTTGAATCACTATGCCATGGCTTTGGGCAGAATTCACTTGAACCAAAGAGGAGTTCAAGTTTTCTACACGAATATTCGCAGAGGAGAGTATGTGGAAGCTAACTTCGCTGGCAGAGGAGTCAGAGACTTTGACAGAGCTGCCAAAGATATCCTGTATGCTCAGTACGAATATTCTTATCTGAAAAAGATAGTCCAGTTTGAACAAAGCTTGAAGATATTGCGACGGCAGGTAAGTATTAAATTAAACGTGCATTGGTAGTCAAATGGTTAACGCGTTAGTCTTGTAAACCAGGTAGCGTAGGGATCCGTTGGTTCGAATCCCAACCAGTGCACGAATTTTTCCTCATTAATTTGAGTTTGTGACCACATAATAATAAGACTCTGAGGGTTAGGTGGTAGAAAATTCTTTGAGCATTAACCTTGCCTGGTGGTAACTTTCCTGGTGGTTACAAGTAATTTATCAAGAGTTACATTATTATTATTTATAATAAAAAAGTAGAGACAATTTAATCTAAAATCTAAATGATTTCTTTGTAAGTAATATCGATGCAACCTGCATACAAAATAATAATTCATTATGAAGAATTAGTGTTTTTTTTTTTAATTTGGGTTTAACTTCTTTTAACTGCATGATCAATGATCATATCACGACGAGGGGTGTTTCTCTCCATTCGCAGGAAACTCACAAACCTGCTATCCACATTAACCTCACTAAGTCTGGGTTGGGCCGGAATGCTAGGATCACGAAGTATTCACCTCGCTGGACGATGCTTAACTTCGGGGATCCTACGAGAACCGGTGCATTAAACTTGTCATCGACGCTGCGGAAATTAGTAATTTATAAGTAGATGTCTCCAGTTTTCTGCAACAAGCCGCCCGTATTTGTCTATTGACTATTCCCAGGTGATAGTCTAATTTACCTAATTTTCAAACGCTATTTTTCGATTTCCCATGTCTTTCTAAAATTACAATTTTATGAAACCCATTAATTTGTTTATATAATTACTTCCAACGCTTGGTCGGTCTCACAAATTGAAAACCAATAGCTCCTATTACCCTTTAGGGTTCTGATAACCTTCCCCATCCTTTTCAAGTAGGTATATCCTTTTGAAATTTGGAGTGATAAATTTATTTTTACTTTCCTTATCCTATAATAAGGAAAGTATCGTATTCGTCGAAAATTTGACCTACCCAGTTTTTTTATTTATTTTTAAAAAAATGAGTTCTTCACAGCCTTTTTACTTTCCTTATCCTATAATAAGGAAAGTATTGTAATCGTCAAAAATTTGACCTCCCCAGTTTTTTTTATTTAAAAAAATGAGTGTTTCACAGCCTTTTTACTTTCCTTATCCTATCTATAATAAGGAAAGTATTGTATTCGTCGAAAATTTGACCCACCCAGTTTTTTCACATTTCTGGACGGATCATAGCCTCAGGATACCAAAAAAGTTGTTTTCGGCCATTGGTCCGTGCGTCTGTCTGTCTGTGAACAAGATATCTCGAGAAGAGAGTAAGACCTACAAACTTGAAATTTGGTATGAAAGTAGATCTTATTGTATACTGCACGAACCACGAAACTTTGTTTGATATCTGCTGCACTTTGCAGCCACAGGGCCGCAAAAGTGGCCGCAAATGCCGTTCCTTTGAATAGGTTAAAGATACAGAAAAAGTTAGAGAACAACTTTTTATTGGAATAAAAAAATAATAGGGGTTCACTCTGATCATTTTTTTTGATATCTTGAACTTTTTGGACCTCAGCCCAAATTTACCGGTATTTTGGAGGGACCCGATTTGACTAACTTTTTTTTTTTTATTTCGTGGCCATGAAACAGGAGCTACTATAGACGTTTGTGCTCTGTGTTATAGCCTGTCCATCCCGTAGTATGCCTCCCCTCTGATGGGCGAGAATTGACACAATACTTCCCATTTAGGTGCTGGGTCAACACAAGCGCACCGGAAGGTATCCCTTACAAACATCTGTAACAAATTTTGAATACAAATATTTGTCGGCGCGGGGGTTCAAACCCGGGATCTTCCGCATGGCAAGCGAGTGCTCAACCACTGAGCTACTTTATACATTTGCAAAAATCATTGATATCCCCAAAAAAGTGCTTACCCACTAAGCTAATCGTGTGCTCTCTTTTCTTTTATGCTTTAAATATATCTATCTATCTCTTTTCTTAGTCACTTATTTTTTAATTTCTCTCTGAATGTTATTGTTCTGGTATTCGCGGCGTAGCCAAAGCCGAAGATGATGGTCTCTCGCCAGGATTTACTCGGCTTGTCCTAGTCCACAGAACCAATGATCCGCGGGACTAACCATCGTCCTGACATCGAGGGTTTTGATTTGAAGCGTTTTGAACCCTTTAAGAACTACTAGCTTGCGAGGCTGGTTATTTGTTCTTTGTTCTGGCCTGCTGCCTTTTATAGTCAGTGCGTGGGGCCCTTGGCATTTCAAGGCGCGGGACCCAAAATAATACTGAGTTTCCAAAACCACTCTTATGGCGCCGCAGTCAACATTTTTTACGAATACTTTATAGTAGAAATATATAAATAATATGTATTGTCTGTATTATGAAAAGAATAAAAGTAAAAAGATGTCATCAGGTAAGATGTGTAGAAAGTAGATCATCGATTACTATGGAGACACTTTGGAAAGTACCAAAAGCATTTTTATTATTAGTGTTGAACGCTATTTTTTAAAAGGTTATTGGCCAAAGCAATGCCAAACTATTAAAAGGCACTTAAAGTAAATGGAGTAAATGGTCATTCAAGATCACTTATAATTTGTGTAAACTGCCTATCTTGAGAATTTGAGATTGATTGTAAACCGAGAGTCATAGGTGAGGTTCATATAGCATCCTACATCTCATTACCTGTATTATGATTTTAAACTCTTTATTAGAAAAACATAAAAAAAAACAAAATATATACATATTGTTATGTCCTAACTAAAGGGTGGGGTTATTGCCCATGGCAATCTCTTCCACCCAACCTGTACAACTTCTCACTATACTGTTTACGAGTATACTGATACTGACGTAGGTAGATAGTTATAATGACATGTGAATCAACCCTAAGGATTGGGTGGAAGAGATTGCCACAGGCAATAACCCCGCCCTTCAGTTAGGACATGTATACAATATTTAGTTTATTTTTTTCTTTTAAAATATGAGATATATTGTCAATTTTATATTTAATTTTTACCATTATTTGTCTGTTTACATGTATGATCTACTAATAAAGAGTAAATAAATAAATAAAACAACTTCTCACTTTTCTGTTTATACTGATTAAAATAGAGAGGTTAGTTGATGGCATGGATATTCAGAACTATTACCTGCTGATGAGAGCAAATAAGCTCGAAACAGCTGTCCAGGTATGTTCTGATATTCATGTACATCTAATACAACTTCTCACTTTTCTGTTTATACTGATTTCTGTTTATACTGAAATCAAATAAATAACCCTCTCTTACAGATCGACAACCATATCAAATATAACTACGTGGGGTTGGTTTTTCTGTTCCTCACTGGGTTTTGCCTCTCCATGTATGCTCTGCTCATGCCGGGTTTGCTATCACCACTCGTGCGAAAGAAGGTAATAATTATAATAATAATAATAATATCGCCTTATTTAATTATTTATACTGCCCGATAAGGACTTTTAAAGTACCATTATTCCAGCAGTAAGCCTAAGACATATTATTATGTGGTAAAAATCCCAAATGGGAGGATAACTTGTCATGTCTCGGCCGGGTTTCGAACCCACGACCTCTGGAATCTCTGGATTCACAGAGTGCCACCTTTACCACTGAGCTACCGGGACAGACAAGGTAATGATGATAATAATATTACTCTTCAGTAGAAGGTAACCATCAGGTGAGGTTAATGCTCAAAGCATTTTCTACCACCTAATCCTCAGAGTCTTATTATTATATATGGTCACATTGGTCACATACTCAAATAAATGAGGAAAAAATTATGTATTGGGTGGGATTCGAACCAGTGGATCCCTACGCTATACAGATTACCAGACTAGTGCCTTAATCACTCGAGTACCATTGCACGGTTCCCAGACAGCACGGAAGTTGACTTCCAGTCTGGATTTAAGGTGGAAATATCCAGGTGTATAAAGTCAACTGGACCTCCAACTGTCCCGACAGCTGGATTTTTCCATCATGGATTAAATCAGTTGACCAGCCACCTGGATATTTCCAACAAAAATCCATCTAGACTCAGTCACCTGGGCAGTCAGCTGGAAATATAACGACTCTCTCCAGCTAGGACATAACTAGAATTTAGTCAGTTGACCAGTCAGCTGGAAATGCTCCACATTTTTCCAGTTCAGTTAAAACGCGTTCTCGGATAGATTCGGGTTTCACACGAACTTTACCGAGAGTGTTCTTGTTGAATTCGCCATCTTTAATCTTTGAATAATTTTTTAGAGAAATTTCGGTTTTGTGATTCTCGATTATTGTGAGTTGTTTTAATTCTTTTTATAATTGGTACCTATTTCAATTAGTTTTTGAACATTTTTATAACTACTGCAAGTGTTAATTCTTACTGAACTTCAAATTTGATTTTGAGAAAGTGTTAATTCTTACTGAACTCCATATTTGATTTTGAGATGTCACAGAAGGAGTTCTTTGGTTTGTCTAAAATTCTAAATCGTGAATCGTGACAGAAGAAAAGGAAAGCACAACAAACAGTTAATAATGGATAACATTCTTCATTGGACAATACTCCATGCACTTGGACAATAATGAACTTTCTGCACTCTACTGTTCCTGGACACTGGACAGTTTAACACCATCAATTCACTTGGAATTGCACCTTAAAAAAGGTCCTGGGTCAAGCAAGGAAACAGCTGAATTATCTGATGTATGGTGCTAGATAATGAAAATTTTCATTCTGTGGATTTTATTTAGATATGCAATACATAATATATTATTATAAAATGAATTTTTCACTCGTACATGCTTCTGCCACACTAAAAAGATGATGTAGTGTATATACTTTTTTACATGCTTCCTGATTATTTGACTCAAAATTAATTAGCCAATCTTCTGTGCACTGTCTCTAATAATAATATTAACTATTCAGCTTTCTAAACCACCTTATTACTATGAAGCCCCTCAAATTTTGTGTTCATTTTATATCTATTAAAAAAAAGTGTTCCACACTATTGTGTTTTATAATTTCACTAGTCTTAACAATTAAGTCAATTTTGTTTTAATTTATGTATAACAATGCTTTTTTGGTAGGTAATAATTCTCAAAGCAAACAACCCAGCAATTCTAATTAGCCACAGAAGTATGTAAATTGTCATGAAGGATTACAAATACATAATAACATTCACTAATCCATGTTCCACCACGTTAGACATTGCTAAACTGGTGTATTCAATGCCTCATCATCATTTTCTGCTGGCTATTAGTTTATTTCTTTGTTATTTTTGGTTTCACTAAAGAAATATATTTTCATTTACATAGTATTATTATTTTATTGTTATTATGTACATGGTATGAGCATATTTTATAATTGGATATCATTATTTTATTTCTATACTAGCTAAAACCTGGCATTTTGTCACCATTAGGATTTTTTCTCATGGCCGGTGTCCTAATGAAAATAATAATAACATTTTTAATTGGAAGGTAACCACCAGGTCAGGTTAAAGGTTATGCTCAAAGCATTTTCTACCACCTAACCCTCAGAGTCTTATTATTATGTGGTCACAACCATAATGAGGAAAATTTTGAAACAACGGAACCCTACGCTAGGTTGATTATCTGACTAGCACGTTAACCACTTGATTACCAGTGCACTTGAAAATTGTATTACATATTTTAATTTTGATAATTTCCTAGTATGTTGAAGGTGGCTTAGGGGGGGTGAACTCTCAGTGAGAGTACCATTTGGTATTGTAACCCCAAGAGGACATAGTCAGCCAGACATGCACAACTTTGAGTATTATATATAGAGATTATACCTACTTAGGAAATATTTGTGATACATTGGTACAAGGTCTTGTGACATGGTGGAAATTTGATAGTGCATTTTACACTTTTGTGACAATTTTTTTACTTTCCTTATTATTAATAATAAACACTCTTATTGTAAAATATAATCATGTTAAAGAGTTTTATTTGAATTGTGTTGTTTAAAACAGATTAGTTATTTTCTTTTTCTTTCCAAATTTCTATAAAAAAAAAAATTATACCCAAATTTGTGTGTGTGTATGTGTTAAAAAAAACCTATTTAAAATTTATTACTTTATTTTTATACAAAAAAAATATTCTTCATGAGATTTGAATGTATGGCCTCTAAATTAAATAACTGAAATTGAATTTATGCCTAATATACATTTGTTTCTAGTATTTTTATTACTATTATTATTATTTTTTGAAAGAAAAAAAAAAAAAATGCATATAATGGGATTCGAACCCACGACCTCAAAACCAAGAGCGTAGCATTTGATTATTATGTAGTATAATGTACAGTATAGGTAAATAGGTATGTCAACATTGTGGTAGTGAGTTACTACCCATCCACTAGAGAGCGCTACAAGTAGCTGGAAATAAGTGGAACAAATCCAGTTGACTTTGGGCAACTGACTTCCAGTTAAAAGTTGGGTTACTTTCCAGTTCATTTCCAGTTGATTTCCAGGTGGAGGTCAGGTGGAAGGTGGAAATCTCCGGCTGATTTCCAGGTGGGCAAGTAGACTTTTTCCACCTAACAGTATGGTATACATCCAGTTGACTGTGCTGTCTGGGTTATTGAACCCCAGATTTATTGAACTTTATTATTATTACCATTTTTAAATGCTTTATTAGATACAAAGACATATTATACATATATGTACAATACATATAATGTATATATAAAATAATGAAAAAATGGAAACAATGTTAACAATAAAATGGAAAAAAAAAATATGAATACATACATATATTCTAACTAAAGGGGGGGTTATTGCCTGTGGCAATCTCTTACTGTTCTTTTTATTGTATTTTTTCAGGTAATACTTTTCAAGAGGAGGAACACTTTACATTCCCTGTTTTACTTTCAGGTACTATTTGTTGCGGCACTTTTCTCAGCTTGCTGTGTGATTACATTCCACGGTGGCGAATATCTGGCCTCCTCTAGTGTGTCTCTGAAGCGAAGCCTGCTTAACAGCCACTGGTACAAGTGCTCCCGGAAAACCCAGGAGATCATTCCTCTGATCATCCAAATGAACCAGACGCACAAGTATCTTACTGTGACCATGCTGGCGCCTTGCAACTACGATACCATGGTGTCCATTCTCAAGACAGGTTATTCCGGATTCAACCTTTTGAGAAGGACGTAAAGTCAACGCGACTGTCGGAAAATGTATGAAACTACAAGGGTAAGGATGAGCGACAAAACACTTGTCCGTTAAAAATTCGGTCGGAATAACAATTATCATGACTGATGATCATGCTATGAAATTTTAAGGGCGGAAATAATTTTTTGTAATACCTCTGTGACACTAAGTCTCGGATTACGCACTGTCTCATGCTAGCAGTACACTCGTTCCGTGTGGCTCTCGGCTAAGAATAAGACCACGGGTTGTTCCCCCTGTCGTAAAAGGCGACTAACAGGAACATCCAGGGCCCTTCTTTCTTCTTTCTTTGCTCTGTGTCTATTATGCTAGGTAACATTCTTTACTTTCCATGTTACCTTTTCCTCTTCTATCGATCACCTGATCAACTTTACTTCAATTTCCAATCTTTTCTTATCTTGCCAAGCCAGAGGTGGAACAGCGTACGCCGAAGGCTGCATGGCTAGGGGCGTGCCTAGCTTTCAGTATGCGGACTCTGGATATAGGGAACCTCCAGTTTCAATTTCTCTTGCTGCAGTGAATCCTGTGGCTCTGCTGCAGTCGACGGAAAGTACCGCAAATATACAGAAAGTAGTCGGGAAACTTTAGATTTACTGTTAAGTACTCACTTCCCAGACTCCGTCACTCTACCTGCAAATCACGTTTTCGAACTACAGGAAAGGTCTCATTTTATGCGGCCTTTTTTTTTTCTTTTTTTTCAAACAAGGAAATTATAATTTATTAAAAATAAGAACATTCAATTCCATCTTCAATGCCAACTTTGTCTAAAATTGGAACACACCACATCCATCTTCAACTTCATACTTCCTCAACTTGTATCTTGTCCCTCTCAATCTGAGAGAAACAGCACGAATCAATGCAACTTGTATCTTGGTTTTAACCCAACTAACAATTCTACTGTATGGTTTTGTCCACTTGTTAGATAATGTGATTGCCATCTTTTTCAAGAAGTTATCGAATTCGTAGTGAAGGGCACCATCTACAGATATTATCAAGGGGGAAAATGAGCCTCTGATGTCTTCAATTGCTCTTATTTTTTTTGCTCTTATTATTCAATTCAATTGCGGCCTACTCATAGAACAGAAAACCTTGTAAGAAAAATTTTCTGTATCAATAAGGTCAAATGGGCAGTTTGCTCATTTAAACCTTATAAATCTCCAGGTGGGGATGGTATTTTCCCCGCTCTGATGCATCATTGCATCGATGCTATCATACCTATTCTCACCAGGATTTTTATCAAAAGTTTCACCCACGGTTATACATATACCGAAATCCTGGGGAAAAGTTAATGTGGTCTTCATTCCAAAAGCGGGAAAGCGTCCTAGTGACCTACCCAAATCTTGGAGACCAATTAGCTGCTGACTCTTTCCTGCTGAAAAGCATGGAAAAGTACTTGACTTGTACATCAGAAGCTTATTGTCCTCAAAACGTAATTTATTAAATTTATCAAAATCCAAATTTATCAAAACCTATCTATCAAAATCCATTGTGACCCGTTGATTTTGTGATATACATTTCCAGGGTTATTTTTCCCTAGGACTTGTAAATAAAAACAAAAGCTTACGAATGAAAGGTAATACGTTAATCCATTGAAGGTAATTTTATTCATTTGACATGACTATAAAGAAATTATACAAATAAAAAATAATAGAAACATTATACAAATTGAGAAACCTACTTTACTGACTGAGAATTCGAAAAATGATTAAACTTAAAGTAACAATTTTATTTCTAATACATATGAAAATCCTTTCTCTTTCATTTTAGATCAATCGGAGGATTGCTATCTTTTGGTATGCTATTATCATATTTAACTTTTCGTTGACTGAAAGTAAATGAAATGCATGGGAACTATGTTTAATTTAAAAATGACAACAATGTTTGTTTCGTGTACACTGTGTCAGTTGATAACTTTTTTACTAGGGCAGTTCAAAATAAAGTTTTATCTATACTTATATAAGAGAGTTTCACTCACTGACTGACTGACTGACTGACTGACTCACTCACTCACTGATTCATCACTGTTTCTCCGAACTGGTAAGTCCTAGGAAGCTGAAATTTGGTAGGTAGCTTTGTCTTATAGTCTAGACGTGCAATAAGACGGGATTTTTCGAAATTTCCACTACAACACCTGCCATTGGCGAAAAAGGATTTTTTGTTTTCACGGCCATGCCTCGGCCCGCAAAGCGGGCGACAGCCCGCTAGTTCTCTTAATAAACATACAGTTACCTAACACTCTGCCCCGCTGTCTCTTTCTTTGTAAACGGCGTTGTTCACACCTCGGCCGATGTGTTTCATTAGCCATTTGGTATTCTTTAATACCTACAACAATGCGTTTCTCAGTATAACCTAGTAAACAAAGGGTGACTTGAGACACATAATTTTGTGTCCATACATCTGTTAATTATTGTTTTTTTCGCTCTGAAATACCTTGTTTGTATTGCCGAGGTAAGAGTGAAAAGTCCCTTACCTGGTAAATACCAAAATTTATTTTCCCTCAAATTGAGCCTTTGTGAAAATATACAATTCCTTTCTGAATATTTTTTTGGAGATAAATAAAAATCAGAAGAGGAATTTCAAATTACGTAAAATAATGTTCATTTAGAAAAGTCTACATTTTGAAACGTATATTTACTAAATCTATGGTCAGATCAGATCAAAATATTTTACAAAATACAACTTATTCAGGCGGTAAACAACTAAGGGAGTATTTTTATTTTGAAACGGCTTATCCAACACATTTTGCCACAATTTTGTAGAAACCATGGTTTTGAGCTTGGCTTGTTATTCCTCTGTGGTATTTCAACAAAGACATTTTATTTTTATGATATGCATACAAAAACATTTCAAATATGAAACAAATGATTTTTGTTGATAATTTTTTTATTACTTTTTATTGCTTTATTTTTATTTCAGTAATAAAAAGTCGTGTGATATTCACACCACTTAATTTATTTATGGAATTACCTAATGGCTTTTTAAGACACCATTGGATTACATTATTGTAAGACCAATGTCTCGCTAGAGTACTATTAACAGAGAACAGATTAGCCAACCCTTACAAGCCAGGCTAGCTTGCAGTTTCCTGCATGTTTTCATGGGTTACAAAGAAAAAGTCCCCACGATGGTTGATCGCACATAGAAATATATGATTCAGGACGAGCAAACATAGAAATAAAGATGGCTGGAGACCAACATTTCCCCCCAGTTGTGGCCAAGCTGCCTACAACAACAACAATGGTAGAATACACATACTCGTGATTTTCTTGGGAACAAATCTGAACAAGTACTGAAAGTTTATTCCAAGTCGAAATAAAAGAGAAGGGTTACGGTACACATCAAATTTGAATTCATCTTCTTTTGAAAAAGGATACTATGATTATTAAAAACAATGTTAGAGTTATAAAACAAAGAAAATTTCTAAACACTACATGACACAATTATATCACCAATTTATTAAAACCAAGAATTTACAATGAATGTCAAATATGAAAAAATGAATAGATAAATATACTATGTAAATATCGTTGACTTGTTGTAGAATCAGGCTTTGTGAGATTATTAGAGAGTTTTTCTGGAACGGGTCCCAGTTCTTGCCAGATGGTCAACGCCTCATGCCAGAAAGTTTTCTTATTCTTAGAAAGCTTTCTTAGGACCGAAATATGAAAGAAGACTAAGGGTCGAATTATGAATATCTAGGATTTGTTAATCCAAGCCACTAGGCATTTGACAGCGGATGCGCTGTGATTGGTTGAAATTCCAACTCGAAAGCATGTTAAGGGATATTGTAGGATTAGTAAATAATTTATCATCAGTCATCACTAAAAACTATAGCACACTAAAGAAAGAGGATGTTTTGAATGAAATATATTATATCAATTGATTGAAATTGAAAAAAAAAGTTAATAATCTAATCATGTTTCATAATTCGGGCCTAACTATCATGATTGGGTAAACATCACTCTGATTTGAACGAATTTTGACAGTTAAAAAGAAGGGGGGGGGGGATTCGAGGTGCAGGTGTAGACTTTAATAAGTCAATAAATATAAAGATTGCTAAGAGCCTGATTGTACAGTAAGCCTACGGTATAAACTTTACAGCTAGACATAAAACACATTGACTTATGAAATGAATAGTAAAATATAAACATATGTTAATTACAACAACTCTGTGGTAAGAACACCTGTTTCATCAGAAAGTTGCGGGTTCAAACATCGTCCGGTGCAGAATTTTCTGATGAGAAACTTGGGCGGCTAGAAAGGGATTGCTGTAAAATTTTCTTGTATTCTATTGTTATACATAAACAGGGTTATACATGTAAACAATAAACAGGGAGTAGAACAGCAGTCTGGCTGGGGGACTATAAACAGGGAGTAGACCAGCATTGGTTCTGGGGGCCCTTGTCAATTATTAGCCTCCTTCCTCCTTGTAAAGACAGTGGTAGAAGTGCTGAGTCATTCCTCCACTGTCTGGCTACCATCGTAACGATAACGCCACCCTATGATATGTTGATCTATTGTTAAGAATTATTTATCTAATTTTAGACTATTGAAAAATGATGTGAAAGATATTTTTCCCTTACTTTTGAAATAAAAATGTACGATAGTCGGTTGATGTTGTATTTAGAAAACCCCAAAACGTTAGTGATCGCCAACTGATTTGATTTTGCATTAAATTTCTGAAGAATTTTATAAATTTACATATCATTTCAAAAAATCTACTTTCGGCCAGCATCCGCGTCCAGCTGCCCGAGGCCCACTGGTTGGGAACCGCTGTTCTATTATACCAAAGTGTATAGTTATATAAACCATTTACTGAGTGCACTCCCTATCTGCTGTACTTTTATGGTCAACTTAACGATTTTATGAGCGCCTTGTTTTGAAAATAGGTATGCAATGCGCCATGTCGTCAAACGAAAATACATGAAATCTATGGGTTGTATGCAAAGTCCTCACTGTAGGGATGCCTGGGTCATTCGTCCCTTCAGCTGATTTTGTTATTCAGAGATTGTTATTGTTTGAAGCGTCTGTGCGCATGTGCATTCAGATGTTTCTTTAATGAATAATTGTCAAGGTCGAAGTATTCCCTATAGCCTATAGCAAGTTCGGGACCACCCTACAGTGAACCCTATAGGGATTACAAAATCGTCTCTGTCTCTGCATACCAGCCTATGAAACTAGTTTTTTTTTTTTTTTTTTTTTTTTTAAGTGGGGTTTAACGTCGCTTTCAACTGCCATGGTCATATCACGACGGGGGTTTTACCCTCCATTCGCAGGAAACTCACAAACCTGCTACTCACATTGACCTCACCCAGCCTGAGTGGGGCCGGGAAAAGCCAGCGTCACGAGAATTAGAATTTGAATGGTCACCCATCCAAGTCTTAACCTCGCTGGATGTCGCTTAACTTCGGTGTTCTGAAGGGAACCGGTGTATTCAACATGCCATCGACGCTGGCTCTGAAACTAGTTTCTCACATTTTTATTGCCTAACAAATGGGATCTAGATCATTGGGGTTGCCTTCTATCTTAGGGTACTAGAACATCTGGTAAATTTTAGGGTTCTATGGCAGCTGTTCAATCATTGCGTGAGGCAAGCACATGTGATGAACAAAATAGGGTTTCCTTACTATAGCAAACCAAAGGGTCCCCTCAATCTTGAGATTCTACAAGAATTGGTAAATCTTAGGGATCTATTCAATTTTGGCGTTCTACAACAGCTATTCAATCATAGGGTGGAGCGAGCACATGTGATAAACAAAATAGGGTTTCCTTACAACAGCAAACCTTAGGGTTCCCTTCTATTATAGGATTCTTCACTACAACCTCTGGATTTATAGTCAACTTGGCGATTTTATGAGCGCCTAGTTTTCAAAAAAGCATGCAATGTGGTAGGTACCGTCTCTTTCAGGATTCTACAAGATTGAATAGATGAATAAATCCCTAAAATCGACCACAGATCTCTTCAATCTAGGGGTTCTACAGCAGCTGTTCAATCATAGGGTGGAGCAAGCACATGTGTTCGGCGCCCATGATGGATAGCCGGTTCTCGGCGAAGTGCTGAATGATCTCGGGGACACTGTCGAAGGGCGCCGAGAACTGACCCAGGATAAACTTGTGGGTCTCTGGGTCCCTTTGGATCTTCATGTGCATGAAGCCGCGAGCGCTCCTGGTGAGGAAAGAAAGCAATAAGGTGAATTGCATGAATGGTATGGTGATAAACTAATATCTAATAAATAAATTTAGCCAGCGTCGATGGCATGTTGAATACACCGGTTCCCTTCAGAACACCGAAGTTAAGCGACATCCAGCGAGGTTAAGACTTGGATGGGTGACCATTCAAATTCTAATTCTCGTGACGCTGGCTTTTCCCGGCCCCACTCAGGCTGGGTGAGGTCAATGTGAGTAGCAGGTTTGTGAGTTTCCTGCGAATGGAGGGTAAAACCCCCGTCGTGATATGACCATGGCAGTTGAAAGCGACGTTAAACCCCACTTAAAAAATAAAAAAATAAAAATAAATAAATTTAATATATAAACGTGTTTTTATGCTAGATATATGTATAATTTAGGTCAGTGGTTCCCAACCTTTTTAGTTAGGGGGCCCAATAATATTTTTTTTACAAACAACCTTTTTTTTCGGCCCACCTCGTACTTATTTTGCACTATTTCAATATTATTTCTTGAGTTTCGGCCAGCATCCGCGGCCCACCGTTTGGGAACCGCTGATCTCGGTTATTCGAGACGGGAGATTTCAAGCTGAAAAGAAATGTAATATACCTTGAAAAAATAATAAGCAAGAGTATCATTATGTGGTCAGAATCCCAAATGGGAGGCTATCTTGTTATGTCCCAAGTAAATTTTGAAACCACCAGTGGATAACTAGTCAGACGACTTGACCACTGAGCTGCCGGGAAAAATTTTCAGCTTATCTCCTCACGTTAAATCTACTCATTCACTCACCCTCATAAAGTATGAGTGGCCCCAGATTCCCGGGTATCTATAAATGCTAGATTTTGCTAGATATGAGCTGTCCTAAATTTGACTAGACATTCACTTTGCCTTCTCCCAAACGTCCTTGGGGTTGGCATTGTTCAACCTCGTCCTCATGATTCAGGTTGGTTTGTTTCTGGCACTCTTACTTCCACATTTGACCGCTGGATGCCCTTCCTCAACCACTACTCCATACACTGGTAGCCAAGTGCTTAACGCGCTAGTCTGGTAATCCAGGTAGCCTAGGGATCCGTTGGTTCGCATCTCGAACTTACTTCGCATCGCGAACTCACCCAGTGCATGAATTTTTCCTCATTAATTCGAGTTTGTGACCAAATAATTGTAAGACTCTGAGAGTTAGGTGGTTTGAGCATCAACCTCGCCTGGTGGTTACGTTCCACTAAAGAGTGTTATTATTATTTTAAAGGTAATTGTGCCCCGGAACCGCTTTCGCATTACTTCAGGGCAATTTACTTTTACATCCATGCCATTCCGGAAACGGAAAATTTCGGTCACAAATTTCCGCTCCGGCCGGGATTCGAACCAGCAAACTCCGGGTCAGTAACCAATGCTCTTAACCACTGAGCCACGGAAGAGTATTATTATTATTACTCCCACTTACTTGAGGGTGAGAGAATAGTCGGGCCGGTTGGACTCGCTATTCCTGACTAGATAGCTGCCCTCCTTGCTGCTCCGCAGGATACACTCAGCCTCGTGTCGCGTCACAGAGCCATGATACCAGCTGCAAGTTAGAACATAGTAGAAATTACATACATTTGTGAAAAAGAAATAATCGAATACCATAGTTACATAGGTATATAAAAATTTGGAGCATTTTTTTTTGCTGTTGCGCTTACTTGTGTTTCTTTCTGATATCTAATAATATACTTGAAGCAAAAATATCGGAGAAAATATATTTTTTTTATTATTTATTATCTGACCTGTTTGCAGGGTTTTCAGAAAAACCCTTACAATAAACACTGCAGCCTAATTGGATCTATAGTGACCAGTGATTCTATTTTTTTTTAACGTCCTGATTGAGATAGATAGTCAGGAATCGTACCACTCCATTTGCTGGGAATCGTATCAGTTACCCACCCACATTAACCTCACTCAACCTGGGTCAGGCCAAAAATGCTGGAATTTGGGACGGAACAGAATTTTCTTCCAATAGTCTACTCCAACCGGGGATATAACTCGGCATCTCTGGACTACGAACAGTAGTCTCAACCGTCACTCCACCGAAGATAGCTGAAAATATTACTTTTCAAAAATGACCAACCTACACAATGCGTACTTATCCTATTACCTACTCATAAAGAACCGACCTCAGTAGCTTGATCGATAAGGCGGCGGACTTGTAACCTGGAGGTCGGTGGTTCAAGTCCCGGTTTCAGCAAAGATTTAGTAAAGCACGTTTGAGTAGATGTGACATCGCGAAAGTGATTAACACATGCATGATAAACAAACAAACAAACAACCTACTCATAAAGTGGAAAGTAAAAATGAGTCTTATTATTATCTGGTAATTTACCCAATAAGAGGATAAAGCGTCATGTCCCGGCTGGGTTTTAAACCTGCGACCAATGGATTACCAGTCAGATGACTTGACTACTAAACTACCGACCTCAGTAGGTAGCTTGATAGATAAGGCGGCGGACTTGTCATCTGGAGGTCGGTGGTTCAAGTCCCGGTTTCAGCGTAGATTTGGTAAAGTTTGAGTAATTGTCTGTCACAAAAGTGATTAACACAAGTGTGATAACTTACTAAGCTACAGGGACAGACATAAGTACTGCCTAATTGTTCAGCAATACCCAGCGGTTATTATTCTCAAGTACTCAGCCGTACTTAAGAAGCTCTTCTCGCATAATTTTCATATTTCATGTTGGAATTGTTACTTCCCAAGTGTCCCGCTGTGAATTTTCTATTAACTTTTCATCATGCTGAGAGGGGAGACTCCTCTGTCTATTCCATCCCTATCCCCTACTGATCCACCTCCTTCCCCTCTTTCTTCTTCCTTCTCTCCTTTTTCTTTATTTTTTTTTTTTAATACAAAATTAAATTTCGTCGTTCAGTAGTTTCTGAGATTTGCGCGCCACAAGGAATGTTTTTAACCGACAGACAGACACAAACCCAAAGTTGCTCAGGAGGTTTTTCTTCACATTTTCCCTCCTTTTTTATCTCTCTCTCTCTCCTCTCTCTCTCTCTCTCTCTCTCCCTCCCTCTCTCTCTCTCTCTCTCTCTCTCTCTCCCTCTCTCTCACTTACTTTTTCTCACCACCAACACCCTTATCCAAATAGCTTTTCTATAACCAACACCCTCTCTCCCTACTTCTATTTCATTTCCCTCTTCCTTAACCACCTTAACCATATCCCCTGGACACATATGGGGCCATGACCCTCTCTTTTCTACACCCCTTTCTCTTTCCTCCTTCTCCTTTCTTCTCTCTCCTTTCTTCTCTCTCTCTCTCTCTCTTCCCTCCTTCTTCTCTCTCACTCTTTCTTTCCTCTCTCTCTCTCTCTCTCTCTCTCTCTCTCTTTCTCTCTCTCTTTCTCTCTCTCTTCTCTCTCTCTCTTTCTCTCTCTCTTTCTCTCTCTCTTTCTCTCTCTCTTCTCTTCTCTCTCTCTCTTTCTCTTTCTCTCTCTCTCTCTCTCTCTCTCTCTCTCTCTCTCTCTCTCTCTCTCTCTCTCTCTCTCTCTCTCTCTCTCCTCTTTCTCCCTCTCACCCCTACTTAAATTGACCTCAGTGAAGTGGGCTCTGGTTTCATTGTTTCAACATTAGGCAGGACATTGTACAGGGTCTATTAATTATCTGTGACGTAATTACTCATAGAAAAAAAAGTAAATGAGACATATATAATATAATTTTGCCATTTACAATGCAGAGTGCAAAGTACTCAGAATACTTGAGCATTATATATTCTATATTTTATATGTCATGAGTAATAAATCTGTCCCATCACATCTGTACAATATGGCTACTTGTAAATTGAAGGTTCAAGTCCCGATTTCAGCGTAGATTCAGAAAAAGAGTTTGATTAGTTGTGATATCACGAAAGTGATGAACACAAATATGATAAATTAGTTAATTTGTTATTGTTGTGACTAGCTTCCCTCATGAACAACACACAGCCGGGGTTGGGCAGGGGAAAGCCAGCATTAGTGTTTGTTTTTGCTGAAAGTAACTTAACTTTATTGACAGAACAAAACTGGTGTAGATTATGTGTCATCGACGCTTGAGTTCCTTAAATTTGCCGTAGAGTTTTAAGACTAGTTAAAAAAGTTATCATATTTGTGCTAATCACGATGTGATAATATCACAATTACTCAAACTCGCTTTACTAAAATATTTGCTGGGACTTGGGACTTGAACCACCGATCTCCGCTTACAAGTCCTCCGCCTTATCGATCAAGCTACTGAGGTCGTCTTCTTAAAGCACCTTCTGTCAACTCACCCTTAGAATGCTATCATTATGTGGTTACACACTCAAATATTGAAAAAGAAAATTAGGTGTTACACAACAACGTCCAAGCTGCTTTAATGTGAGCAGCGACCAGTGGCGGAATTATAGGCAAAAATAGGATATTGGGATATTAATGATATGGAAAAGTCCTATAATTCTGCGCTACCCACTACAATTGTGATATAATAACACAAAGAAACACATTTATTTATTTATACAACGTCCAAACTCAAGGAAGAAGTTACATCACACACCCAGTATTTAAACTTAAAATGCAATGCAATGTGTTGTTTGTAATGGTCCCCATAGTGAGTCCTGCTTGGAATAATAATGAGGTGCGATGTGCTGTCCTCGGTGTCACCACCGATTGGTGCTTTCTCGAAAGTTTTCACTTGGAAGTCATCAAAACGGTAGCATGCTCGGTTGCTCGGCGTGCATTTCAGGTGACCCGGGTTCGAATTTCCACGGGGTCGGAATTTTTTAGACTCGGTACGTTTGATAGTGGGTCTTACCCTAGCCTCGTGAGGACAATTGGGGTATGTGCATGGTTACCATAGTCCAGTGGCGGCACTACGAGATAAATATTGGAATATGATGGTTTGTTGGAAATATGATGCATTTAAAATAGTTCTCGTAATGTCGATTTTACCCACTAAAAGTTATGACAATATAATAACACGAATAACTCTTTATCTAGACATCAAAAGATGTTTGTTGTATGAAATAATTATCCCGTAATACGGCTGCCTGCCCTCTGATGGGCAAGAGGTGACATATTATTACTACCCATTTAGTTTCTGAGTCAACACATGGTCATCAGGGGCTGGCTTTACAAACATAATATCTGAGGGACAAATTATGAAACGGGGTTGGACAGACCCGCCCTCAAGTCAACCAATCACAGCGGCCCATAGGCCGAGTTGAGTTACAGTTTGTTTTATTTTAACTTTTAATTCTGTTTTTTTTTTTTTTTTTTTTTTAATTTGGCCCTAATAATAAAAGTACGACATAATAATTTGACGGCATTCGATTCGAACCAGGGATCTACCACATGCAACGACGCAGGCTATCATTCAACCATCCAATCTTGTGTCATTCAAATAGGTATTAGGCACCAGATCCCAGTGGCGTAGCCAGGGGGGGGGGGTTTGGGGAAAATACCCCCACACCCCGAAATTTCTAAGAAACTCCAGCAAAGATAGAATATACGTTAGGCGAGATTTCTGAGCCCCGATCAAACCCCCCCCCCCCCCCCCTGAAATGTAGGTCTAGCTACGCCGATGCCAGATCCAGTGCCTCTTTTTGTCGCTCCTCATCCAGCCTTGGTTGGGCCGGCCGGAAACACTCGAGTATACTCAGTACTCACCCTTGTCTCTCCAGCGGTATGGACACATCCACTGGCTCCCCATTCACGTAGGCGGGCACCAGGTTGAGAGAGAGGGTGGTGGTGGGCTTGCGGGCGCCGCTCAGGGCGCCCCTGACTGCGCCACTGACGCCCATGTTGAGACTGAGGGGGCGGGCGGGGCCTGGGGGCGGAGAAAAGCAAAGTCGTATTATTATATTTGGTCTCTGAAGAAGAAAAAAAGAAAAAAAAAAACACCCAACAAGAGTTGGGTAGAAGAGATTGCCACAGGCAATAACCCCGCCCTTTAGGTAGGACATTATTGTTATTTTCTTTTTTTACTTATTTATTTTGTCATTTGTTTTTTGTTTATTTTTTTTTTTCTTTTTTTTTTTTTTTTTTCTTAATTTTATACTGTTACCATTGTACTTTGGCCTCCTAATAAAGCTTAAAAAAAATAATAAAAATTTTTTCATGGTCAACATACATGACCCAGGGCTGTACAAAGCTTTGAAGGGTTCCAGAGGCTCGCTATGATTCCACCACCCAATTTTGAGCAAGGCCAAATATGTTTACCGAATTACTCTCCCCTGCGAAAGACCCTACGAAACCAATTAACCCGGGATCATTACGGTTCGGTTTTGTAACGTATCCAGTACGAGAGAAATCCAGTGTGAGAGAAATCTCTCACAACTGTACTGATTGCGGGTTAACTTTGATTTTTTTTTTTATCAAGCAAAACGCTAGTTTTACAACGCCAAGAATAACAAAACGAGCGTTTATTATACAACATACTTCGGACACCTCGGCCGAGGTGAAGAACCCCCTATAGAAAGAAAGAGACAGCGCGGCAGAGTGTAAAATTATGATACAAGTATTATTCGCTCCAGGATATAAGAGAACGCAAGGGACTGAAAAAAAATTCTCACAGGTTTCTCTTATAAAAAGGAGGTTTCTCTTATATTTTCTCTTATGGAGTGGTAAAGTGGACCGGGAAATTGTTCTCTTATATCGAGGTTTCTCCTATATCCAAGTTTCTCTTATAAAGAGATTATTTTCCATTATTTAGAGGTAAAGTGGACCGGGAAATTGTTCTCTTATATTGAGGTTTCTGATATTTCCAGTTTTGAATGTATTTAACTTTAATACGAACATGTTGGATTGTTAGATATACCTATATAGCCATTGAACGATCCCATTCGGACTTTCCTACAATTTAATATCAAAACACACAAGCAATTCACAAAGCTGAACATTGTTCGAAAAATCCTCGGCAATATTTAACCCATTATCATAACAGACATAAATTATATATGTTTCCATCGAAAAGGCGAGGTGGGAAATGCGAAAGCAACTTGGAGCGGAATATATATTTTTCGGGGAATTTATTGAAACATGATTTTCGGAAAGCTGTCGGAGGAATAGTGGGAGGGAGGGAAGGAGAGGGGGGGAAGAGGAGAGAAAGAGGGAGGGAGAGGGAAGAGGTGGATGCATTTAACCCGTCGGAAATGAAAGCAAGATACGTATCACTGCCGGGTGAACGGGACGTGCTAACGCGCTTTTTTGGACGGCGCTCCTCCCCTCCGGTTCATTCAAATTCAATGGGAGGTGGAGGAGGAGGAGGAGGAGGAGGAGAAGGAGGAGAAGAAAGAGGAATTAGAGATGGGAGGAGACGGGACGTGCCAACGCGTTTTTTGGACAGCGCTCCTCCAGTCCTCCCCTCCGGTTCATTCAAATTCAATGGGAGGTGGAGGAGGAGGAGAAAGAGAAAGAGGAGGAGAAAGAAGAAGAGGAGGAGGAGGAAGAAGAGGAGGAATGAGAGATTGGAAGAGATGGGACGTGCTCACGGGTTTACTATAGTGCTCTGCATGCTTCACCTGCAAAACCAAACGCCAGAAACCTGTATGAGGATTGAGGAAGAAAAAGGTTCAGTGCCGAATAATGAAACAGGATTGAATATCATCTGGGATTTAGCTAATTCAAGCCAGTTGAACAGCTGATATGATTGCGCTGTGATTGGTTGAAATTTTCACCAAATTCGCTTTAACACTCCGAGCGCCAAGCCTACTTTTTTTCCACGTATATACTCAGGCCAAGGCTGTTTTGAGCAATTACACTGTCAAGCGCCGCGTGTATCTTTGAGAATACACCCATGTCCTATCCCCACAACGCCGCGTGTATTCTTGAGAATACATTTGAGAGGCTAATGTTCAGAACTTCAGTGTGTTCCAAAAAATACACGTATATGGGAGTTTACATTGTAGCTTGATAGTGCTGGCCTAGCACTGTATTTCTGCATAATTAGTTTTTTCCTACGATGTTCTGAGGGGTAATAAGCAACGAAGGAAAATTTGATTTTTTTTTATGGAATATAAAGAAGGTAAATCAGCTTTTATTATGAAAAATGAATCTAATCTTGAAGAAAACAGTTGTACCAGTATTTCAACATGTACATGAATAATAATGCATAACATTTTACAGGTGGAATAACATACAATTAGTATTTTGACTTTATTTGTTTTTCCAAGCCTGCTTACAATTAGGAATTATTAGGTTTGGTAGATAATAATTGGTTTTATGTGAATGTGAATGAATTATGAGCCAATAAAATAAATTTACGAAGTACCTACAAATAAAGTCTGTTTGCTTTGTTTTGTTCTTTCATTCATAAACCTAGATTGTTTCTAGTTCAGGACTCTAGTGGACATTGTTGAAGCACGTATGGCACATGAAGCGATCACAAATGTCATGATGCCAGGCCGCGTGCAAGATGCCAGGCCGCGTGTATTCTGCAGAATACACACACACAAAAAAAACTTCTTTGGATCTATTCACTCTTAAAAGTAAGCTTTATATATACGAATCGACTTGTCTAAGTATCCCGAATCATAAATTCACTTTGGCCTGGGACAGTAAAATCGCTCAAAACACCCTTGGCCTAAGCGTATGCGTGGGAGGAAATTAGGTTTGGCGCATGGAGGTTGGATATAGGTGTATTCTCAAAGACACACGCGGCCTGTGGGGAATGGACATGGGTGTATTCTCAAAGATACACGTGGCGCTTGGAGTGTTAAGAAATTGTGTACGGTGCGAATGACCGCTGCTGTTAAAGCACCTAAATAAAAATAAAAAAGGAATAGTGTAGGATTAGAAATTCTAATTCTGTTTCATAATTTGGGCTTTTGTGCCAAATTTAAACAAAAGTAAATTTGAGATAATCAAAACTGTTCATCAAGTCAAGAATAGTTAAAAAAAAATTATTTCATTTGTGTTAATCCCTTTCGTTAGGGGCAGTAGTACAATTAACTACGAGGTTTGACTGAAAGTTGAAGTTATCATATTTGTGTTAATCCCTTCCGTTATATCACAACAACAAAAAACTTGCTTTACTAAATCTACGCTGAAACCGGGACTTGAACCACCGACCTTCAGGTTACAAGTCCGTCGCCTTATCGATGAAGCTACTGCGGTCGGTCAAATCGAAGTGCGCTGTAACTCAATGTATTATTAGATAGACTAGTCCCAGTTCTACAAGAGAAGCCCAAATCATCACACGGACCTGTAATGAGATCTATTATTGTGATTTGGTTTGAATGTCTCTTGTGATTCTATTTGGTCCTAGCGTCCTGATTAGAAATAATCAGGACGAGGGTTTTACACTACATCTATTTTCAGAGATGGAAATGCCAGCCTCATGTGTTCGAAGGGAACAGAATTTTCTGTTCGAAAAGTCTGCCCGACCCGGAATCGAACTCAGGATTTCTGGACCACGATCTGTAGTCATAACCGTTACGCCACGGAGGCTGGCGCAAACGAGAGGAAGAGGAGACGACAGAAGAGATCGTATTGCCAGCTTTTCCCTCTTTTAAAATAGATCAACGGAAAATCCCTGTCTTCTACCCAACTCCCCAATAGCTCGCTTTCCTCCTCCCTCATCCACAGTCACCCCTTTCCCCCCCAATAACTCGCTCTCCTCCTCCCTCCTCCACAGTCACCCCTTTCCCCCCAATAGCTCGCTTTCCTCCTCCCTCATCCACAGTCACCCCTTTCCCCCCCAGTAACTCGCTCTCCCGCTCCCACCTCCACAGTCACCCCTTTCCCCCCAGTAACTCGCTCTCCCGCTCCCACCTCCACAGTCACCCCTTTCCCCCCCAATAACTCGCTCTCCTCCTCCCTCCTCCACAGTCACCCCTTTCCCCCCCAATAACTCGCTCTCCTCCTCCCTCCTCCACAGTCACCCCTTTCCCCCCCAATAACTCGCTCTCCTCCTCCCTCCTCCACAGTCACCCCTTTCCCCCCAATAGCTCGCTCTCCTCCTCCCTCCTCCACAGTCACCCCTTTCCCCCCCAGTAACTCGCTCTCTCCCTCCCTCCTCCACAGTCACCCCTTTCCCCCCAATAACTCGCTCTCCCGCTCCCACCTCCACAGTCACCCCTTTCCCCCCAATAACTCGCTCTCCTCCTCCCTCCTCCACAGTCACCCCTTTCCCCCCCAATAACTCGCTCTCCTCCTCCCTCCTCCACAGTCACCCCTTTCCCCCCAATAGCTCGCTCTCCTCCTCCCTCCTCCACAGTCACCCCTTTCCCCCCCAATAACTCGCTCTCCTCCTCCCTCCTCCACAGTCACCCGTTTCCCCCCAATAACTCGCTCTCCTCCTCCCTCCTCCACAGTCACCCCTTTCCCCCCCAATAACTCGCTCTCCTCCTCCCTCCTCCACAGTCACCCGTTTCCCCCCAATAACTCGCTCTCCTCCTCCCTCCTCCACAGTCACCCCTTTCCCCCCAATAACTCGTTCTCCCGCTCCCACCTCCACAGTAGCGCCCCCCCCCGCCCCCCACCCATCCCTGAATCACCTCCACACGAACTCCCTCTCCTCCACCAAATATTATTACAAGACTAGAAATGTTTGCCCGGCATACAAATCACCGATAATTATTTTCCAAAGGGCTCCCAACTCTTTTTTTCTCTCCCTCTCTTTTTTCCTCGCCAAGTATTTTCTTCTCCTCCTCAATCTCTTCCTCTTCTTACGACTCTTCCTCTTCCTCCTCCTCCTCCTCCTCCTCCTCCTCTGAATATTTCCTCCCCGATGGTATGGAATAATATATTTTTACGCATTTTTCTAAACAAACGATAAATAATATCGTATAGAAATGTGAAATATGTTAAAAGGTTTTTGAAATAGATAGATGGGCGTACCACTGCTGTGCCACAGAGAAATATTTGAAATTTCTAAATTTCTAAAATAGTTGAAGAAATTTTAAATTGTGGAAATAATTAAAAATGTTCAAATTTGGAATTTCTAAGCGCTTTAGTGTGGAAATAGGTCTCTAATAATATGTAAGACATTTTTTTAAATTTACAAACTTACAACAACAACAAAATATTTTTTACTAAATTAATAATAATAACGAACAAAAATCAACTGTCAAATTTAGAAAGTCCGGAACGTATGTGAATGTCAAAATCTCATTTTGTTATTACTCAATCATAATGATAGTGAAAATATATATAAGAGAGACAAAGAAAGAGGGAGAGGGATTAAGAGAGCGAAAGAAAGAGGGAGAGGGGAGAAGAGAGAGGGGGGGGGAGAGAGACATAGAGACACAAAAGGCTTAAAAGAGAGAGTGAGATCATGAAATAAGAAGTAGAGGGGTGGAGAAGGACATCAGAAGAAGCAGATAGCCACAAACAAGGAATCTAGATAGTGCACAAGTAGCTACACAAGTATACATACATAATATATGTACATCATATCCAGGGGTAGTCCCCCCATTGTGTAATCTAATGGAATATTCAATGATATAAATTTATGTCCTTAGTTCCTTCTGACAGCTGAATATCCCATGAACACTGAATATTTCCTACAGGGGCAAGTAGAAGAATTCCTGGTATCTATTTTCAGTTTAAATATATTGAGAAACCAAAAAAATTGGTAGATGTCTGCCCCGGTAGCTCAGTGGTCAATACGTCGGTCTGGTACTCCAAAGATCGCGCGTTCGAAACTCAGCTGGAACATGACAATTTATCCTTCAGTTGGGATTTTGATCGCATGATAATACGTCTTGGGCTTACTGCTGGAATTCTTGGACTAAAAGTTCTAACCGTTTTAGAATAAATAAAGTGATATAATTATTATTACTACAGAAGGACCTGTATGTAGTTCGATACCTGGCTCTAAAAGCTGCAGGATTTCTGAACAAATTGGCATAATTTTGGCCCGAATTATGAAACAGGACTATATTATCTAATCCTACAGTTTTGCTTAACACGCTCTCTGGTGGGAATTTCAACCAATCACATCGCATTTATATCAGCTGTTAAGTGATAGTGGCTTTGATTACCAAATGCTATGTGTTTAATCCTGTTTCATAATTCGGCCCTTAGACCCGCATCTCCTGGTTCAAAATACCCATCAACCAGCAGCCACTAAAGAAAGCTGGATTTGTAATTTTCACAAGAAGAAACAGACCTCAGTAGCTTGATCGATAATACGGCGAACTCTTGACCAGGAGGTCGGTGGTTCGAGTCTTAAGTTCAGCATTAGTAAAACGAGTTTGAGTAGTTGTGAGATCATGAAAATGATTAACACAAATATGATAATTATTTTTTTTAACTATGATTATATTTTTAATGTGAATATACCTTAAGGACTTTATTTTAAAAATATCACAACATAATAAATAAATAAAATACATATCGCATTTATATAGTACATTAAAATTATAGGTAAAATATTTCATCAAGCGCTCTAGTGCTTGGTATATTGTCCATTTTTAATTTTTAATTATACTTGAATTGAACGACAGTTTGGATTGTCTTAAATCTAATCCTGTTTCATAATTCAGCACTAAGGCCCAAATTATGAAAAAGGAATAGATTTTCTAATCCTACCATCTCCCTTAAAACTTTTAACAGAATATTTTTTTACTTACGGGGTGGGTTCATTTCTGTGACGTTCGGACCTGCTGTACTCGTTAGTAATTTAATAAAAAAGACGAAAGTAATCGAATGTATTCAAAATGTTCCGATTTATTATATAGGTAGTGATTTGCTAGTCAAATTTTTGTTCCCTAATCTAATTAATAGGATCTCGAGTTCTTAAGTATATACTATAAATTTCACACTGTAGATCTAGAATCACAATTAAAATGATTTAAAAAAAAAACTATAACAAAATAAATATTGTTATATGTTGATAAATGTTGATTATTAACTAACTTTTTATTTAACTATCATTTAACTACCAATGATTACTGAACTTACAAAAAAATAATTATATGAAAAGCTGAAAATCACCAAAAAAATAATATAATAATTAATTGACTAAATATTTTGAAAAATCCACAGAAATATTATGAAATAAATATGTGTTGGGCCACTGAAAACTAAATGACAAACTGACGATCTGCGAATTTGAAGACGTCTTCTCAAATTGCAAAGGCTGATAGCATTTAAGTCTAGGCTATAAAATTGTAAAAGGATTATACGCACTAATGGTGACGTCATATCAATGAGTGACTCAAGGTTGTCTCTGAGTCATTGATAAAGATCTTATCTGATAGGGATGACAAAATATGATGTACTCATCAAAATTGATCACGATATTTTTTTAATTCATTGTTTTGTACAAACAGGTGATTGTTTGAATACACATAGATTTGTCATGAAAAAAGTAGTCATTGGTTTGATCATATTTAGGTATTTTACTTCCGAGAAATTTCTAATATTAGATATCGGAAGTTTTGTTAGGTTTTTTTTTTTTTTTTTTTTTTTTTTTAGTGGGGTTTAACGTCGCTTTCAACTGCCATGGTCATATCACGACGGGGGTTTTACCCTCCATTCGCAGGAAACTCACAAACCTGCTACTCACATTGACCTCACCCAGCCTGAGTGGGGCCGGGAAAAGCCAGCGTCACGAGAATTAGAATTTGAATGGTCACCCATCCAAGTCTTAACCTCGCTGGATGTCGCTTAACTTCGGTGTTCTGAAGGGAACCGGTGTATTCAACATGCCATCGACGCTGGCTTTTGTTAGGTTTTAGTAAAAAAAAATAAAAATATTTTTTTGCTTCTATTTCAATTTTTTCATATTTATGGAAGTTTCATGACCTCCTGAGCAACTTTGGTTCTGTGTCTGTCTGTCTGTTAAAAACATAAAGCACTGTAGTTTCTGGCAGGCATTCTCCCGCGAAACGACCGTTTCGCTTGATTCTTTGTAACCAGTGGGGCAGTATTTTTTCTGCTCTGTACTTGGGTGTTTGGGGTCCACTCATACCTCATACCTACCTCGTGAGGAAACATGAGTACCTGCTTTCATTTAAGGAACGACCAGTGGCGGAATTATAGGCAAAAATAAGATATTGGGATATTAAAGATATGGAAAAGTCTATAATTGTGATAAAATAACACAAAGAAAACACATTTATTTATTTAATTCATGTGTTGAGACTAAGTGGAAATGGTTCTTATGTCTTTGTGCACTAAATATGATTATTGAGTAACTTTCCTAAAACCTACCTAATATTTTCCTATTTTCCTAACATTTTTTTTTTCGAAAAATGATCTGAGATTATTTTAGTATTAGAATGTTTCCTAGAATTGAATCTGAATTTTTTTATATAAAAAAAAAACTTGGACACCTTGTTTACTCAAGAGAAAATAATTTCTATAACTTTCAGACAGCTGAGTGTAACTAACAGTCAGTGAGTCAGGTATTACAGTGCAAGATATCTCCGAAGTCCAGCGTAAGTCACAGATAGGTATCCTAACTCGAAATGACATTTACAGGAAAACATCAACAAACAGAAATTTCCAACAGAAAAAGAAACTGCAGAAATACGAGGGGGATATAATTTGACAGCGGAGAAGAGAAAAAAGTAAATTTAATTAAAGAAAAGATTTGTTATTTGTTTGACTTGTAAGAGGCAATGTTATTGTTACGGAAGTGGGAGATGGGGAGAATGAGGCAGAGAGGAAGGGAAAAGATATATGGAAGCACGGAGGGAGGGAAAGAGAGGGGAGGAAGAAGAGATAGGGAGAGGCAGGTAGGGAGAAGGAGGCAGAGAGGAAGGGAAAATATATATGGAAGCAGGGAGGGAGGGAAAAAGAGGGGAGGAAGGAGAGATAGGGAGAAGCAGGTAGGGAGAAGGAGGCAGAGAGGGAGGGAGAAGAAGGAGATAGAGAGGGAGGGAGAAGAAGGAGATAGAGAGGGAGGGAAAAGATATATGGAAGCAGGAAGGGAGGGAGGGAGGGAAAGAGAGGGGAGGAAGGAGAGATAGGGAGAGGCAGGTAGGAAAGGAGGAAAAGGAGACAGAAAGGGAGGGAGGGGAAGGAGAGAGAGAGGGAGGGAGGGAGGGGAAGGAGAGAGAGAGGGAGGGAGGGGAATGAGACAGAGAGAGAGGGAAAAGATATATGGAAGCAGGGAGGGAGGGAGGGAAAGAGAAGGGGGGGAAAGAGAGATTGGGAGAAGCAGGGAGGAAGAAGAAGGAGACAAAGGAGGAGGGAAAAGATATATGGAAGCAGGGAGGGAGGGAGAGGTAGAGGGGGAGAAGGAGAAGGAAATAGAGAGAGATAGGGAGAAAAGGAAGGACGCAGAGATAGAGAGGGGAGGAAGTAGAGATAGAGAAAGGGCGGGACAGAAGAAAGAGATGAAATAGGGAAGGAGGGAGAGATAGAGAGAAGAAGACAGGGGAGGAAGGAGAGATAGAGAGAGGCAGAAGGAAATAGGGAGAACGAGAGAGAAGGACGAAGGGAGGGATAGACAGAAGAGAGGGGAGGAAGGAGAGATATAGTGGTACAGAGAGGGCGAGAGAGAAGAGAGAGAGGGAAAAGGGAAGGAGGGAGAGAGAGAGAGAGGGAAAAAGGGCGGGAGAGTGAAGAGGGTAGATGAAGAGATGGAATTGGAGGAGAAGGAGAATAAAGAGGGGGAGGAAAGACGAAGGAGGACAGGGAGAGAAAGAAATAGAAAAGAATTGAGAGAGATAGAGAGACAGAGAGTGAGAGGGAGAGAGAGAGAGAGAGAGAGAGAGAGAATAGAAGGAAAAGAAAAAGAGAGGGAGTACTTTGGATTTCAAGAGAAAGTTCAATAATGTGAAAGGAATGGGGGTTTTTTTTTGACAAATTGTTCTCTTCTGATGTAATTATTTTATTGATGTCTTGAATGGCTTTTTTCTTACCTTCTATTCGATTTTCCTTCCTCTTTTTCCAGTCCTCATTTTTAATATCTCTCTCTCTATCTCTCTTTCTCTATCTCTCTCTCTCTCTCTCTCTCTCTCTCTTTCTCTCTCTCTCTCTTTCTCTCTCTCTCTCTTTCTCTCTCTCTCTCTTTCTCTCTCTCTCTTTCTTTCTCTCTCTTTCTCTCTCTCTCTCTCTCTCTCTCTCTTTTCTCTTTCTCTTCTATCTATCTTTATCATCTCTTTCTTTTCTCTTTCTTTCACTTTTTTTTCGTTTTCTTTCTTAATGCATCTATTTTTTTCTATATCAATATCTGGCTTTTTTTCTTTATCTCTTTTTCTTTCTCTATCTATCTCTTTTTCGATCTCGATATGTCTCCTTATTTTCTCAATATCACTCCTTTTCTTTCCTTTTTCTTTCTTTCTTTCTCTCCTAATTTCTCTCCTACTTTCTCTTCTTCTTTCTTTCCTAATTTCACTGGTATGCAGTATGTTTTACTCTGTAATTTTCACATCTATAACTCCGTCGTCCTTTTGTCTCCACTTGCTTTTTCATTATCAAACTTTTGAGCTTTTTCTTTCTCTCATAACTTTTTTTACATGAGTTGGCAGATACGTTTATTTGTTATTTACTGCTTATGAAAGAAACAATGCACTTTAAAAAACATGTAAGAAGTAAAAGAAAAAGTTGAAAAGGTAGATGAGCTACGCAAACAAGATGAATAGGAAAGAGACAAGGAAAGAGAAAAGAAAGGGAAAGGCAGAGACACAGAGAGAAAAAGAGAAAAAAAAAGAGGGGAAGGAGAGAGAGAGTTAAAATGGTGAAAAAAGAGGGAGAGAGAGTTAAAAAAGAGAGAAAAGAGAGGGAGAGAAAAAAAATAGCAAGCATTTCTCAAGTTTCAAAAAGCAAAAAAAAAATCTCTCAAATTTCCATCGCTCCGCTTTTACTTTTTTATATGGTCGCTATATTCCTCTCCTTGATTCTTCCAATTTTTTTTATCAACTTCTTTTCCACTAATTCTTCCACTTGTACTAACCCCCATGTTCTTCCACTCTTCCACCCATTATACTTCCGTTTCTCTTTCCTCCTCTTCTTTCATTTTTATCCTCTCCAACTTTTGAATTGTGTTCTTTGATTTATCGCTTTTTGAAATAACTGTTCGGAAATATTTTTTTTTTCATTTTTTTTTTTCGACAATAATAACTTTCGTAGCATAGATTTAAACTTTTTCTTCTCTTCCTACCTGCTTTGAGCACATTTATCATTTGTCAACGAGACCGTCATTAATAAATGAATGTTTAAAGAGGTATATAGTACCTACTTGATTTCGTATATTTGGGTTTAACGTCGCTTTCTACAGCATCATCACATCACGACGGGGGTGTTACCTTCTATTCGCAGGAAACTCCTAAGCCTGGTATCCGCATTAACCTCACCAAGCCCAGGTTAGGCCGGAATGCCAGCATGACGAAGTCTTCACCACCTCCCTGACCGTTGCTTGACTTAGGTGATCCAAAAGATAGAACTTGAATCTGAGGCTAGTGCCCGTTTCAATAATATAAATCGGAGCTTAAAACTCCCGATATTAAAGAAACTTCAGCTAAGAGTAAACTCACTATCTCTCACTCACTCCTCTCTCTTTTTCTCTCTCACTCACTCACTTACTCACTCACTCACTCTCTCTCTAAATCACTCAGTCTCTCTCTTTCTCTCTCACTCACTCACTCTCCCCCTCTTTCTCTTTCTCTCACTCACGCACTCACTCTCTCTCTCACTTACTCTCACTCACTCCTTCTTTCTCACTCACTCCCTCTTCCTCGAACTCTTTCTCTCTCTCTCTCTCTCTCTCTCTCTCTCTCTCTGTCCCTCTATTTCTATCTCTTTTCCTCTTTCTTTCTCTCTTTCTTTCTCTCTTTCTCTCTCTGTCTCTCTCTTTTACTCTCTTTCTCTTAGAAAAAAGTATACATCCCTTCTGCAGTCAACAACAAAAGCTACGCTTCGCGGAGTATTTTCTTTTTGTATTAGGGAAGTATTTACCTCCCCCATACAAAACTTTTACTCCCCTCCTCCTCCCACATACAAAACTTCTTGAACTTTTCAAAAACTTAAAGTTCGACTCGAAAGTTTTCTTTGTTTTCATTCCTCGCTAAATCAAGCTTATTAGTTGTTGTTTATAATGTGTTTTTTTCTTCTTCAAAGTTTTAAACCTTTCATAATAATTATTATGATGCCTGAGTGATCAATACAGCAAGTTCTTTTTCTGACTCTAGTGCTTTTATTTCTCATTCAACATTTATTTTATTGCTTAAAAAAGGTTTTAAAAAAGTTTAAAAGAAAGTGATCATTTTTGCCATAGTCACTTTCGTGATGTCACAACTAATCAAACTCGCTTTACTAAATCTTTTCAGAACTTGGGACTCGAATTACCAACTTCCAAGTTACGAATTCGCCGCCTCATCGATCAAGTCACTGAGGACGGCCCTGTCCTGTAGGTATACGAAACGTTTTGAAAATAACAAATCCAACTTTAGTGTTTCCTTGTTGTGTGGTATTTTGAACCAAGAGGTTCTGGTTTTGAGTTTAAGGGTTAAACAGGATTAAACATTGATCTCTAGGTTGTTATTAGTATTAGAATTTGAACATTAAATTTTATAATTTTTTCTCTACGAGTATTTCCACGTTTGCGTGTACCACTGTGTAATTGAAACTATCACACACATGCTTTCTCTTATAAACAAATTAACCAATAGGACACTTAATACATGATCTAGCCCAACACATGTCATTAACTATGACACAGTGGGCTAGACATCACACTTTTTATTTAATTAAAAAAGCAAATTGACGAGTTTTCATTATTTTTTTACAAAAAATATCTGATTTCATTTTTATTTATTTCGTTGATTTTTTTGTTTTGTAAATAAAAAAGTAATTGATTGAAAAAAAATGACTGCAAGGTAATAACGAACTTGATTTGAATCTTACCTGAAGGTCCAGTAGACACTCCTTCTCCATCTTGACTAGAACTGGACAGGCCGCACCTGTCATGCTGCCGGGCCGACGCCTGCAGCCTCCATCTCAACTTCGGCATATCGAACGGTAACCTCTCCTCCTCCTCCACCAAGTCTTCCTCACATTCCTCCGTCTTTCCCTCCTCATAGAGCGCTCCAATCTCCTCCCCCTGGCACGTCCTTGTGTTCTCCTCCAAGTCATCCACGCTGGATGACTGTCTAGTTTTAGAGGATGCCAAGTCTGCCGCAGATTCATGAGAAATATTCTTCGTGCGTTGTGGCAGAGACATCGTGAGGCATTTCTCTTGCTGTAGCTTGCGTCGCAGTTTTGGCATGTCGAATGGCAACTTACTTAATTCTAGTGAGCTTAAACTAATGGTATCGGGTGAAGTGCCGCCTGTCCTTGCGGGCAAGCAGATGTCAGGTTCCTTCACATTGGTAGATTGACTATGAGACTCCGCCGTGCTGGCAAGGTATTGACTAGAGGAAGTGTTGGTGGCGGCATAGTCCACAGTTGCGGTAGAAAGTTCTGGTGGTTGAAAAACAACAGGTGGCACTTGCCGCTTCTTACGTAACTTGGGAATGTCGAATGGAAGATCTTGAAAATCTAATGAGTTCACACTGTCTCGATGTTGCATGTCCTGCTCTCTCTTCTTACCGATCTTTGGAACTGGATTGTTGAAGTCTTTGAACAAATCGTTTTTAGACTCCATGCTGATACCACTGTCACTGCCTTGATGGCTGTCGATTCTATTGGGAAGGTTCTTGTTTTGCAAGACGCGCTTCTTGGATTTGCTGTTGATGCTCTCAGGGGAAGGTTTCTTGTCTTCTACAATAACTACAGCGCTGATTTTGTTGCTATCATGCTCGCTACTTTGATCCATGAAGGACTTGTCACTGATGGGAGACAGAATGTGGAGCTTGGTGTGGCGGGCTGTGTGGGTGGGCATGGTGAAACTCGGGGCCCCGTCACTGCTGTGTGAGCTGATGCTGTTGCTCCGGCTGTTGTTGCTACTGCTGCTGTTGATGGATTCCAAACTGTTGCTGCTGCTCGTCATAGAGTCTGAGCTCAAGTACTTTGCGCGGATCTTGCTGATAGTCGCATGCAAGAAAGAATTCTTTGGCTTTTTGGGTTTGTCCAGTTTGTATTTGAGAGATTTCGGTGTCATGGTGATGTTCATATTAGAAAATTTTGGAGGCAGCGGCTCTGTAGAGGGTGGTGTCAAATTATTGGAGCAGGATATAATTGGGAGGTTTGTGATGTTTGTGAAGGCTGCGTCTGGACTAGGGGAGTTTTTGAGACTGACGTCGTTCAAACTTTCAGTCAGAGATTCAACGCTGGCAAGGTACTTTGGTTTTAGACTAGTGAACTTTTGTAGGTTGGCCGATTTGGATTTGACCAACTTCTTACGGAATGATAGGTTGCTTGACACGAAACCACACGCACTGTTGGGCCTTTTCAAATTGAGTAGAGATCGATGGGTCACTTCGTCAATATCTAGATCGTCATCCGACTTGCTCACTTTCGAATCAAATGCAGTCTCATAAATGTGTCGACTCTTGGACATATCTTCTTCTTCCTCCTCTTTTATTTGCTCAATCCTTCCACTGAACTCATTTTCAGTGTAAGGGGATGGTAGAAAGTAAATTTGGTTTGCGTTCAAGTCATTTCTACTCTGCTCGAGCTGGGATTGAAAAAAATCATCGTCAATTTCAAACTTTGGTGTTTCCAAACTTTTGGGTCGAGTTTTTGCAAAACTGGATTGAACTGCGATTGTTACACGCTCAGTTTCAAAACTACGAGGTCGTGCTTTTCCAAACGTTGAACGATTGGACTGAGATTTCTTTGGTTGTAAAGGTGGTTTGTTCTTACAAACGTTCGCTTTGTTCGCTAAGAAAGTTTCAAACTCGACACTTTGCTTGAAGTTTAAACTACTTGGACGAATAACGTGCGACTGCTGAGTGTTGTGAAAAGCTGGCTTCTCAAACAGCTTGATGCTATCAGTAGGGCTGGTAACGCATGACTTTGGCTGATCTTTTGTTTCATCCAAATGATCAGAAAGGGGCTTAACTTCCTCGTCCGAATTCTCCTGAAAAGTATAATTCTTGGAAAAGGATCGAGTATTGATGAACTGGATTATATTTCCGTTTCGCACAAGTGGTGGTTTCGCTGGTGGAACGTCACTGTCTTTGGTTGTTTCTACAGGCAGACAGGTTTCATTCACATCAAGAGGAGATGTATCCAACAGCGCGTTCCCATTGGCGTCTTCACAGCAGTGCAAATTCTCTTTATTTTTCTTATCAACAAAGCATTGATCCTCTGTTCTACTTTCAATAGACGCTTTTCTATTGTTTCTGTCTCCTTCAAACCGCTTGTGTAGTTCGGTCAACTGCTCGGACGCGACCTTGGGAACATAGGTGCGGAAGTTGTTGCTCTTCAACGTCTGACTGTTTGGCTTGGCGGACCGGTACTGACTCGTCTTCTTGTACGGCGCGAGGGTGGAGGTCTTGATGTTGATGTTGTGGCCTGGGGTCTTGCTGAGGAGCTCGGAGTAGTAGTAGGGGGAGGTGCGGAACTCTATGAGAGGGGAGGTGGGCGAGGTGGGCAGGGAGATGGGGGAGGTGATGATGCGAGGAGAGGAGAAGTCATGGATGTTGCGGATGTCCTCGTAGATGTCTTCAACGTCGGAGGAGTTTCTCACGAGCGTTGGTTTTGCCAGGAGGAACGCGTCTGTGAACAAGAGAACAGAAGAGGCACCATTAGGAATTGCCAAGACATTTTTTATTATTATTGAAATAAGTACTAATTTTTCATTGAAATAAGTACAAAATAAGTACTAATTACTTCGAAATTTTCAAAACAATCTTAGTATCATATGTGATAGAAGTACACACCGATTTCAAATATTAAATAAAAAATACAAATCAAAACTTTTACTAGACATATGTTTGTACATACATACTTGTATCATTGAAATAAGTATATTTGTCCATAATATTATCTAAAGTGAATCCCCACCGATGTTTAACGTGTTGAATGTTGTTCGAAAACTTGGCCTACATTGTGGACGTGTTGAAAATTTAAGCCGTGTTTTCCTTTCTAACCAAAGTTAACCAAACTGGAATAAAATGAACTAAACTGGAAGCAAGTCATTTTTCCTTTGGAAGTTCCATTGATAATTTTTTTTTATGTTCATACAAAATGTTTTTTACATTACTAAATACTCATCTCATTGAAGGCCTTTTAACCGATTATGTATTTGTAATTCTCAACTCAGGGTAATACTAAAAACCTGAACTTCTTCTTATATATAAGTCGAAAGCTATATTATGTGGAGCTATTTATTCATGAGGAAGTTTTTTCCTTTCATTAGAACTACAATTTAAAACACTCCAGCATAATACTCTTGCAGAGAAAGTCCCAGTATGAGTACTAATATAAATTATTGTCTAGCGAGTATATAAAAAAATATCGCTTTTAAAACATAAAAAATCACTTGAAAAAATACAAAAACAATACTTGAATTCTCACTGGAGCAGACACATTTCCGTATTAACTTTTCCTAACTGCTTTAATTTTATAAATTATACATTTAAAATTTATTGTATTACTTCCGATAATTTTCTAAAATTATAAATCGGACGTATATGTAGTGTTCGTATTCGTAAAAATACCTAATAATATTTTTTTTCTCCGATTAAATTTTTCTGGACGTTTCATAACCTCCTGAGAAACTTTGGTTTCATGTCTATCTGTGTGTACAATGTGAAACAATCACGAGGAAGTATTGTGTCCGTAATTGGCAATGTTTTTATTTATTTATGTAAAATGTGAGTATGAGAGGAGTTTGTAAGTGACGTATTAGTTGCCAGATATATTTCTGAGCGTCCTTGAGTGTTTACATAGCAACTGATTTTGATAGGAGTAAGTGAGTGTGTGAGAGAGAGGGAGATGAAGAAGTGGGTGTGAAATTGATGATGGTTTTATTCTGATTTTGAAGTTTTTTTTTCAAGGAAGCAACGCAATTGAAATGTGGAAATGGTTAATTATGCCTACTTGAGAAAAAGCAGGATTAATTTCTAGTTCAGATTCAGAAGTATCCAAAGAAGATTCAAAGTGATGATTAAAAAAAATGCACTATGTAAAAAATAATATCACTGTACATTTATGGATATGCAAATTGGCTGATTGTGGTCCCTCTTCCATTAAACGCAATATTTCATACTCTAGCTGCCTTGTGGGTGCTTTCCTATTAGAAGCATTTAACTGGCTTGTCTTTTTTAGCATGGCCAGTCTTATATTATACTGGCTGCCTATGTCAAAAGGGCACTATCCCATTTGAAGCACACTAGTTGCACTAATACAGATAGATATGTAACTACCTAGAAGGCGACCGCCATCATACTTTGTCTTTTGTTACCAAATATTGTGTTGAAAGACTTGTACTTTCAACTTTTAAATCCATGGACGGGAAAAAGGGTCGAAGAGAATTGAGGGGTGAATTTTTTTGATGGACGTGATTTTCAAACAAAAACAAAAGAAATTAGAAGAATTTCCGTAAAGAGGGTTGACCCTTGAGAACTGAGGAACAGGAAGAAGAAAGAGTAGGAGGAGTAGGAGGAGGAGGAGTAGGAGGGGGAGAAAGAGGAGGAGGAGGAGGAAAAGGAGGAGTAGGGGAAGGAGGAGTAAGAGGAGAAGAAATAAGAGGAGGAAGAGGCTAAAGATCAGTCAAGATCACGTAGATGCAATTAATAACAGGAGACGTGGCGCCTTCCTAGGTGCTTCAGAAAGTTGAAGAGTTTGGAGAAAAAAAAAGGAGATCGAGAGAGAGAAAGAAAGAAAAGAGTAGAGGAAGAGAAAGAAAATCCATGGAAAATATGTTTAAAGAGGTCGAATTAATAAGGATAAAAATTATAAAAGGACAGAGGATTTATAAAGAAATAGAGCAAGGTGAAGAACGAACACAATACTTCCGATTTCTAATGTTGGAAATTTCTCGGAAGTATAAAGAATAAGGATTTTCTTGGACAAGATGAGAAGTGACCGGATCTTGTTTTGAGAAGCAAATTGTCTCTCTTTTCATGGAACTGGCAATCTATCAAAAAATTCAACAAGAGACAGAAACATGTCTGGTCACGAGACAGAGAGATGAAGCAGAGACATGTCTCATATCGAGACGGAGACATGTCTTGTCACGAGACACAGAGATGAGACAAAGAAATGAGACAAAGACATGTCTCGTCATGAGACACAGAGATGAGGCAGAGACATGTCTCGTCACGAGACAGAAAAATGAGGCAGAGACATGTTTTGTCACGAGACAGAGACATGTTTTGTCACGAGACAGAGACATGTTTTGTCACGAGACAGAGAGATGAGACAGAGACATGTGTCGTCACGAGACAGAGAAATGAGGCAGAGACATGTCTCGTCATGAGACAGAGAAATGAGGCAGATACATGTCTAGTCAAGAGACAGAGATATAAGGCAGAGACATTTCTCAACTCGCATTTTCAGAAGAGAGAATTTTGTCAAACTTATTCTTTCATTTTTTTAATCAAAACATTTAATCCTATTTTATAATTAAGATATCCATTTCGGAAAAATTGCGTTAAACATTCAAATAATGGGCAACATACCTGCCGTATTTATTGCTATTTCAATCATTGTTCCCGCTGATTTATGACCATTATCTTGGTATAAATGGCCCTAAACCCAAATCCCACGGTACACCGTCATTTTACCACCAGCTTTATTGAAAGTCAAAAGTTCTCTCCCACCCAACCTCTCCTCGCCCGGTGAACTTTTTCTACACAAACGAAAATTAATGTCGAAAATTTATATCAAAACCATTACGAAGGTATTTAAGTGATTTAACTGCCATCGGGAAATCTTTACTCCCTTTTTATTCCCTTCTAAGTAGAAGAGCTAGGGAAAGAAATAAAGAAAAGAATGAGAGAGAGAGAGAAAAAGAGAGAGGGGAAGAAAAGATGGATGTTTCTTCTGTCAAAGAACGCGACGTTTTTATTGGGCTTACAGGTCAGGGGTGCTCAAAATGAACGTCACTAGGCCCGCGATCAAGTCGCAAGCCGGAAAACTCAATAAAAATAAGTAACAAGCTTTCCTCTAAAATTTAAAAAATAATTCCTATAATATTCAAAGTGTGCTAGTATTTGTCTATATTTTAAGAAAATATAGTCACCTAAGCCAAGCTCTACCCAAATTACAAGAAATTGTCAATTTTGCACACAATTTTATTGCAATAGAGTCTATTCTAAAAATTATTCAAAAATATTATTTTCTAAAAAATCATTAGTGGTAAAGACTTCCATTTTCATAGAACTCTCTTTAACTAAATGTTCATAAATAAAATCTTAGTGACCTACATTTTCTACCATTAGAAAAATCTGGTGTGACACCACGCGACATTCCTTATCCCCCGAAAAGAAACCAAACTCCGCTACTGGTGACTCAACGGTACAAGATAGCAAAAAATGAATACCAAATTCGTAATCAGCACCTTAAAATTATTGGATTTTATATGTCACAACCCGCATCTAGGATGAAAAATAAAAAGTTGGTCACAGCGAAAATTTTGGGTGATTCCATTACTTTCCTTGCTATGTTAGGATAAGAAAAGTAAAAAATCAATCAGAGATAGTTTGATACCCCCTGTATGATATTTTGTCTGAGGCAGAAATGAGAAGTAACTAATGGGAAAGAAATTCATGCGAGGGAGAAAGAGAATTGGGTGAGAGGAAAAGAATTGAGAGAAAAAGAGAATTGGGAGGGAGGAGAAGTAAGAGAGAAGCAGAAATCGTTGAAAGAGAAGTAATGAAATGAAATTTATGATTTGAAATAAAGTTGAATAACGAATAATGAGCATGAACACTCTCTTTTTTCCTCAGTTGTCCTCGTGAGGTTGAGTGCACCTTACAGTCTGAGTAAATAACATGAGGTGTAATGAGTGAGTGTTGGTAGGAACCAGGCCCGGCCGGTGCTAAGGAGCTGTGGAACTCCAGCACCCCCTAACGAAAAAGAAAATTAGAGAATTTTCTCAAGTCCTAGCTCGTACATAATCAAAATCATCACACATTTCTAGAACAGTTAATGCATAATTATTATGATTGCCATCTATATCTATAAAAGAAAGCTGTCTGTATGTGTGTATGTATGTATGTATGTGTGTATGTATGTGTGTATGTATGTTCTTTATACAAATCCACACCGTTTGACCGAGAAACCTGAAATTTTGCACATAGGTCCCTTTGGATCAGGAAATTCTTCTAGGCTAGATTATATCTCACTGAGGTTAAGCTACAATGAGTAAGGATAAAAATGGATGGGTGACGCAAAAAAAATTCACGTTTTTTGACATAAATGACATTTTTTCTCGAAATTTGTCGCGACGACCTATCAACTCAAAGCGAGAAAGTTTTAGGCAAGGGTTTGAGCTTTCAATTGACATATCGATCGCGAATTTCTGATGAGCCGTTCTTGAGCTACGCCGGGTAAGGTAAAAAAAATGGATGGGTAACATGTAAAATATTCACGTTTTTTGACCTAAATGACATTTTTTCTCGAAATTTGAAGTGACGACCTATCAACTCAAAACGAGAAAGTTTTAGGCAAGGGTTCAGGCTTTCATTTGACATATTGATCGCGAAATTCTGATGAGCAATTCTTGAGCTACGCCGGGTAAGGTAAAAAAATTGATGGGTAACATGTAAAATATTCACGTTTTTTGACCTAAATGACATTTTTTCTCGAAATTTGAAGTGACGACCTATTAACTCAGAGCGAGAAACTTTTAGGCAAGGGTTTAGGCTTTCATTTGACATATTGATCGCGAAATTCTGATGAGCTATTCTTGAGCTACGCCGGGGAAGACCAGAAAATAGATGGGCGACAAAAAATATTCAGGTTTTTTTTCAAACCTAAATGACATTTTGTGTGTGTGTGTGTGTGTGTGTGTGTGTGTGTGTGTGTGTGTGTGTGTGTGTGTGGTGTGGTGTGTGTGTGGTGTGTGTGTGGTGGTGTGTGTGTGTGGTGTGTGTGTGTGTGGTGTGTGTGTGTGTGTGTGTGTGTGTGTGTGTGTGGTGTGTGTGTGGTGTGTGTGGTGTGTGTGTGTGTGGTGTGTGTGGTGTGTGTGGTGTGTGTGTGTGTGTGTGTGTGTGTGTGTGTGTTTGTGTGTGTGTGTGTGTGTGTGGTGTGTGTGTGTTGGTGTGTGTGGTGTGTGTGTGGTGTGTGGTGTGTGTGGTGGTGTGTGTGTGTGTGTGTGGTGTGTGTGTGTGTGTGTGTGTGTGTGTGGTGTGTGTGTGTGCGTTGTGTCGTTGTTGTGTGTTTTGATGGGCTGGCGAAGCGGCGGGTGTAACCCGCTAGTGTTAAATAAACTCATACTCTTTAGATATTGAAAGAACTACTCTATCTATCTAGCCAGCGTCGATGGCATGTTGAATACACCGGTTCCCTTCAGAACACCGAAGTTAAGCGACATCCAGCGAGGTTAAGACTTGGATGGGTGACCATTCAAATTCTAATTCTCGTGACGCTGGCTTTTCCCGGCCCCACTCAGGCTGGGTGAGGTCAATGTGAGTAGCAGGTTTGTGAGTTTCCTGCGAATGGAGGGTAAAACCCCCGTCGTGTATTGACCATGGCAGTTGAAAGCGACGTTAAACCCCACTAAAAAAAAAAAAAAAAAAAAAAAAAAAAACTCTATCTATCTATCTTTTATTAGATTATAGTGGTGCGTGTCAACGTCTATGGTCATACACACTAGAGAGCTACTCTATAAATCGCATATTAGTCCGGTTTTTGTGGCAGCAGGGCAGCATCCCCAAAACATTTTCCCACCGGCCGCGCCTGGTAGGGACACATGTAGTGATTCACAAGTAATGTTATTTTGGTTTTAAAGTTTTTTATTTTTGTTGTTGTTGTTATTGTTGTTGTTGTAACCAGCTTAGCTAGGGGGATGTGATCGTCCTGAACCACATATTTTTATGTGCGATTTTTCGATATTCACCAATTTCGTAATTCTGTTAAGTGGGAATTTTGGTGCATCCTCTGATTTGGTACAACTAAGGAGAGAAAATAATGAAAATTTCCTTATCTACATTATTTTCTCCTTGTTCATCTTTTTCTTCTTCTTCTCCTCCTTCTTATTTTATCTTCTTCTTCTTTTTTCCTAACATTCTTTTCGGCGCTTAAACAGAATATTTCTAAACCCATAATGTACAAAAAAAATTACCTTGTTCGATTGGAATTGCAGACTAACTTGGTGATACAGATGGGGCTGCACCACGTACCGGGCAACCAAAGATAAAAAGGAGGAGATGAAAGCAAAACCGGTGCCATTTGACTCTAAAACGCTTCCGGATCTCAGAACTTTAATACTCAAGTCACTGAGAAAAGTCTCACATTTTGAAAATGGCCAACTTTTACATCAAAAGGTAAAAATACAAGATTTTGGCCGAGAAATTTTTGTATGAGTTTGTATTTTTTGTATCAAGAAGAGCGTCTCTCTGAATTTGACACTGCTTTCATTGTAGTGCCTTTCTCTCGTACGCTCACATGCACGGTTGAAACGCAATTCGGAATAGCCATGGACAAGAATGAGTGTCGAAGAGGGAACGATTCTCCATCCCTGTTCAATTCCCACTTGTGATCACCGAGTTGTGGTAGGATGGGAGGGAGAAGGAGCATGGTGGCTTAGAGGCGTTTATAGCAAAAACTGGAACCCCTTCCCCCTTACCAAACTCCCCGATTCAAAACCCCCTATACTCCACACTAGGTGTTATACTATTGAGATAGAGAGGTGGTGGGGGCATATGGGGGATTTTGTATAACCTCCTACCCGCTTTGAGACGGAGGGGGGGAGTGGTCAAAGTGTAGGGATAGCATACACCCCCATCAAGGGTGTAAAATTATCAAGAACATTACGAGCCTCTGTGTGAGTTCATTTGAGTGTGAATATGTACAGGAATTAATAAATGAAATGGGAGTGTGAGAGAGGGAGGAGACGAAATGAGAGGGGAGAGAACGATGGAGGTGATAGAAAAGATATGAGTAACGGGAAAGAGAGAGATTAAAAGATAGAGAAACAGCAATGAAAAGAGAGAGAGAGAGAAATAAGAGAAAAGGAGGGGGAGAGGGAGAAGGGAATAGATATATAATGGAGAGAGAGGGAGAGAGCAGAGAATGGAGATATGAGATTAAAAAGAGGAAAAATAATTGTCATCTGTACAACCTCTTTCCAGCCTTGCTAATTATTTCCATTGTGACTAAACCCATTTGTCCATACTATGTCCATTGTCCCGTACAATAACTCGCTTACCACAAGGGTTGTCCATAGATTGTATGGTGCCACACTACCACAAATTTCGAGTTGTTCCTTCCATACAGGGTCCTTAAGTAAAATTATTCTTTCAACATCCCCTGAAAGATTACTTAGGACAGAATTCGTATTTATCGATAAACTCTACTGTTTCATCGATACAATCTACTATTTCATTCATACACTCTGCTGTTTCATTGATACACTCTGCTGTTTCTTTGACACGAGGAAGACTCGAATTCTCGACGAGGTAGATCAGAACCGTGAATACCGTGATATCACAACTACTCAAACTTGCTTTACTAAACATTTACTCGACATGAGACTCGAACCACTGGCCTCCGATTATAAGTTCATCACCTTATCGTTCAAGCTAAGTCGCGGTTGCTTCAATGAGAGATCAATAAATGTTTTATTAAAATTACAACTTTCTATTTTTTTAACAACATTTTTCTTTATGCTCTGTCATTCACCATCTTCTATTTTTTCTCTCTCTCTCTCTCTCTTTCTCTCTCCTTTCTCTATCTCTTCTCCCTCTTTCTTTCTCACATCTCGCTGGCCCGTTGAAGGCACCACTTTCCGTAGGGTTAACTAATATCTAGCGAGGTGAAGACTTCGTGATGCTGGCATTCTGGTCCAACCCAGGCTAGCTAAGGTTGATGTGGGTTGCAGGTTTGTGAGTTTCCTGCAAATGGAGGGTAACATCTCCGAAAGCGATCTCAAAAAAAAAAGATTTTTTTTAGCCAATGTAAAACATTTATTAAGATACGGCAAGATACATAAAAGAGGCAGAGATAAGAAATGGAGGCTCATTTGAATATCGCTGGAACTGGAAATCCAAGCAGTGCGGAGGCAAGGGCTCTGGAGGTGAGCTTTCTTCTTGGAATTGATCCCTGGGGACCTTCGTGTTAATTATTAGTTTGTGAAGGAGAAGGAGCATGAGGAGGAGAAGGAGAAGGAGGAAAAAGAGGGAGAGAGATAAGTAGAAATGGAGGGGAAAAAGGGAAGCGGAAGGAACCTGTTTAAAGGTGCGGTAGGGGAAAGAAGTGGAGAAAGGAAAAAAGAGAGGAAAAGAAAGAGAAAGGGGGGAACGAAGAGAAGAATAAAGGGAGGAGGGAATACAATAGGAGGAGTAGGAGTAAGGGGAAAGGAGGGAGGAGGAGGAGATAAGGTGAAGACTCTATCAACGAGCTTGATTATTAGATTGCAAATATCGGGGCGAAGTATGGCGGTGTTTATAGCGCAATGCTTCAGCTGAGAAGATGCGAGAGTTGGAAAAATAGAAAGTATGTACCTAAGGTCCAAAATATGAAACAGGATTAAATATATATGATTTGTTAATCCAAGCCACTCTTACTTAACAGCTGATATAAATAAGCTGTGATTGGTTGAATTTACCAATTTACACAAGAGAGGGTATGTGAAAGGATAGGATTCGTCAAACTAATCCTGTTTCATAATTTGGCCTGTAATATCTCCTGAACGGTCTGGAAATCAATCTATAATAAAAAATTAATCATTAAAACCGTTCGTAATTCAGCCTTAAATGTCTTACAACTCGGCCCTTACAGTTTTTATATTTTTTAGAACCTAGAATTTCGCAAAACAAGAAAACATGCTGAGTTGATTTTTTTTTTTTCAAAAAGTCACTGTACTCTTTCATGATAATTATTATTATTATCTATTCATTTTTCAGTAGAAATTGCTGGAATACAACAAATTAAAGGAATGTAATTGGAAGAGGGGACCAATAATATTAAATTTGAGGAATAGTGAAAAGTAAAGGGATATAAAGAGAAAAAATTAAAGATATAATTTTAAATAATAATGAAGATTTCTTTTATTATTATTATTATTATTAATAATGTCATAGGGACAGTAACACTGCCATCCGCGAATAACATCAGTGTAAGAAATTCCATAGGCTTCAGATAAAGACTATGGAAGATAACAGTGTCACCTTGCCAAAACATGACACATGAACCACTTAATCTGAAGATAACTCATATGATCTGATAATACAATAATCAGATCATAGGAGCAAGTCTATCAAGGAATGTGGAATGTACCATCGATAAACACTCGTATATAAACCTAAGAAAAGAGGGACAAGTCAGTTAGTACTCCCGAGTCACACCATCGCTCTCAGGAGTCTCGCTCATCGATCTCTAGTGAACACCTCTTGACGTCAGCCCGCCCCTGGTCGCCCTCTCTCACAAGTTCAGTCGAAACAAAGCCTATTGCGTCTACCCATTATTCCGATTACAGAACCCAGAATCCTTCATCTATTAGGTAAGTACACGTTAGTTTTCATAGTGATTTTATAGACAAACTAGATTTTTGTTGACATAACGTTGTGACCCCTGCCTATAGACTAGAAGACTGAATTTGTTGACTTTTCATTTTATTAACAGTAATTTAAAATGGCTAAACTAATTTTCGATATTTATACACTAACCATGGAAGAGGTACAATACGAGCTAGCTTTAAGAGGGGAAACCCTAAAAGGCACAGAAAAACTCGACGACCTTCGTCGAATGCTCAGTAAAAATAAAAACAAAGAGGTCGCCCAGCTGGCCCCAGAACAACTACCAAATTTGGAGGCTGAGTTAGAAAGAATAGAAAGGGGACTAGATAATTTGAATACACTCTTTGAAGGACTCGCTGACGGATCAACAAATTACAGACAAATCGAGACGAGATACTTACATTACAAATCTCGAATAAGTAAATTTCCGGAATGTTCGCAAGAACAGAAGATATTGCTTAAATCACTTTCAGACAGATTCAAAGAACTTTTACAAAAATACATAAGCTACCGAGAAACCCTAAATACAAAAAGTTTTTTAAACATAACATCTACTCCCACATCAACGACCACCACTGCACAGTCATCAAACACAGCACCACTAGTGAGCCTGGATAACACTCGCCACCTAACAGAACAGAGTACGTCATGTTCAGGTCCAGCAAGTATAACATGCCCAGTAACACAAAACATAGTACACCAAGACCCAATTTTAAAACCGAAAACTCCCACGTTAAAACCAATTACATTTTCAGCTAAATTCGGTGAAAATATTAGCGATTTTCTTGAAAAATACAGGTTAGCGTGTCAAGTAAACGGGTGGGTTGGAAACATTAGAAAAACAGTTCTTCCATGTTACCTCGAGGGACCTGTGTCGGACTGGTACAATTATAACATTAAAGAACACCATACTTGGGAAGACGTAGTAACATTGATCAAAACAGCTTTCGAAGAAGATATAGAAAAACGGATTTTATTAATAAAACTTAAAAGTAGGAAATTCAAAACAGACGATGAACCAACAATGGCATATATCCAGGACATTTTAACCTTATGTTCAAAAATAGATCCGCTTATGCCGTCCGATAGAATTAAAGAATTTCTACTGGATGGCTTACCCCTAGATATGCTGAAAACAGTCATGTTAAGAGGTGACGACACTTTAGTTCAAGTGATAGACAATATCAAGAAAATAAACGGGGTAAACCGAATGGTCGACATTCGAAATACAGAGGTAGAACTTAATCAATGTAACTTCATAAATCATAATAAACAAAATAACTATGACAAAAACCGACAGGACGAAATCCTAGAGAGACTTAGAAATTTAGAATCGAATTATTCACAGAAACGCCCATTTCAACCCAGGTACAGGGATAATGGTCGAACTGGAGACGGTCGACCTACATGTTTTAACTGTCATAAAATAGGACACTTAGCAAGATTTTGTAGAACTAGAAAAAACTTTGGTCAAACAACAAAACGTTCGGGAAACGGGGTCGTGGCTCATCAAGGAGGGGTAAACGAGCCACGAAGTACCTTAAATCCCCCAGCTACAGCCTGGTCGGACCAAAACCAACAGGCCTAACTACCATTAAAATATTCGAAGGCGACAACACTCACAGGGCTATTCTAGACTCTGGGAGTGCAATTTCAATCATCGATCAAAGTTTGGTTAACCCCAAAAATGTTCGAAACTGTAATATAAGGAAAGTCATTGCAGCAAACAACGAAAAAATGACCGTGTCAGGTATCGCGAGATTAAAGTTTTTCATTGATAAAAATTCAGACTATCTTATTCAAGATTTCTACGTAATCAGAAATTTCACACCTTGCATTGTCCTTGGCACAGACTTTCTAGTAAAATACAAAGTCAGCATTATTTATCATAACAATAAAATAGTATACACTCAGGATTATCGCAAGGTTACCGCCGATATCTATACTCAGAACAATAAGATATACAGTAATACTTTGTTAGTATCATCTGAACTAGACCATAATACAAGTGTAAACAATAAGGTGAATAGCACAATCAAGTTCAACATAGCAGATAACCTTAATAAGACACAAAGATTACAACTTAAGAAATTATTAACCGAGTATGTAGATATTTTTTCCGCAGAACATGAAATTCCAGCGGGGAACGCCAGAGTACCCCCGGCCAGAATTTTACTCGAGGACGACATACCAGTGGCGCGTCCTCCATATAGAACAGCACATAAAGAAAGAGAATTAATCGAGAGCCATGTCAACAAAATGTTAACAGCTGGAGTCATAAGAGAATCTCAATCCCCATATTCAGCACCCGTAGTATTGGTTAAAAAGTCTAACAAAGATCCCAGATTTTGCGTTGATTACAGATTGCTGAACAAAAAGGTAACCGACTACAAATTTCCGATGCCGAGAACAGACGACTTCTTAAACCACCTGAATGGAGCTAAATTTTTCACGTGTTTAGATTTGAAAAATTGTTTCTGGCAAATTCCATTAGCAGAGGAAGACAAACATAAGACAGCTTTTGCCACCAGTAACGCGCTGCACGAATATAACGTACTCCCTTTCGGCCTGAAATCTAGCCCTAGTATATGTCAAAAGGCGATGTACGACGCAGTCAAAGGACTCTTATGGAACACCGTGTTAGTGTACGTAGACGACTGGCTAGTGGCAGATTCAGATTTTGAATCTCACCTAATTAGCCTAAGAAAAGTGTTTCAGAGATTAAGAGAGGTAAATCTAAAAGTTAAACCAGAAAAATGTATGTTCGGAAAGAACTTAATCAAAGTATTGGGACATATGGTCTCAGCAGAAGGCATAGCTCCCGACGAAGAAAAGCTAAGAAGCGTTAAGCTCTTCCCCAGACCAAAAACAGTCAAACAAGTTCGAAGTTGGTTAGGACTATCTAATTATTACCGAATGTTTATTCCACAGTACGCACAACTAACCAAAAACCTACAGGAACTCACGAAGAAGAATGCTAAATTCCAGTGGAAAACGGAGCACGAAAAAGAATTCCAACTCATAAAGGAAAAGCTCCTCACAGCACCAGTTCTACGCCACTTCAATCCTGCCCTGGAAACAGAATTGGTCATCGACGCATCAGACTATGGTGTTGGAGCTATTATTCAACAAAGAGGCCCCAACGACAAGGCAGGCACAGGGAACGTCGTGGCATATGCATCACGGAATTTAAGGGGAGCAGAACTGAAATATTTCACAACAGAGAAAGAAATGCTCGCACTAGTTTTCGGAACCACAGTATTCAGAAATTACCTGTGGGGAACCAAGTTCACAGTAATCACGGACCATGCCAGTCTACGGTATTGGAACAATATCAAGAACCCATCATCAAGACTCATGAGATTCGTACTTAGATTAAGCGAATTTGACTTCGACGTAGTGCACAAGGCAGGAAAGCTGAACACGGCAGCGGATGCCCTAAGCAGAACACCAACAGACAGCCTGTTGTACAACATAGAAGAGGAGGAAATTCCATGTTTTAACATCAGATTAGAAAATATGGATAACCTGCAGATGCAAGACCCAGAACTAGCAGAAATTATAAAAGCCTTTAATAATCCAGAAGCAAAAAGAAACATCAGAAGAAAGGTCAGAAGGTACATCCTAGAAAAAGGCATTCTATATAAAAATATAAACCATAACGGTCAAAGTTACAAAGTGATAGTAATACCGCGCAACCTTAGACCCGAAATTCTGAATAGCGTCCACGACTCCCCACTCACAGGAGCACACCTAGGAAGAGATAAATGCATGCTGAAATTAAAAACACGTTATTTCTGGGAAAACATGTATAACGACATAGAAGAATACGTCAGGTCATGTCCCGACTGTCAGCATATGAAACGAGGATCAAGCAAACACCCCAATGGTCTCTTGCAGCCCATCAAAGCCCCAAGTCAACCATTCGAACACATATGCATAGACATAGTCGGACCATTCGTAAGAGCCTTCGACAAAAGTAAGTACATAATCACATGTGTAGATTTCGCGACCAGATACGCAGAAGCAAAGGCTGTACAAGCCGCCACAGCCGAAGAAGTAGCCACCTTTTTATACGAAATAATAACAAGACACGGAGCATTCAAGAAATTAAGCTGCGACAGAGGAAGTCAATTCCGATCGAAAGTTATCTCCAATCTAATGGAACAGATAGGCGCATTTCAATCATTTTCTACAGCCTATCACCCAGCTTCACAAGGCGTAGTGGAAAGATTCCACGCAAGCCTAACCAACATGCTCGCAGTCTACACTTCCAGCGATCAGAAGGACTGGAACCAGAGCTTACCATCAGTTTTGTTCGCGTACAACACCAGCACAAACAAAAGCACGAAATACTCACCCTTCGAACTAGTGTACGGACGACAGGCCACACTTCCCTTAGACGTAGCACTGTCCAACACTGACCTAGAAACACAAGATAAAAGGATCACTAAGATAAAAGAATGGCGAGAAAAAGCCGCGAGTAATCTAGAATCAGCACAAAAAACGATTAAACAATATTTCGACAAGAAAAGATCCGACACCAAGTTCAAAGTACATGACAAGGTTATGTTGTACAACCCGGCAAGAAAAGTAGGCCGAACGGACAAGTTAGACCCGAAATACTACGGGCCACTGACAATCACAAGAGTGGTATCAGATGTGAACTACGAAGTTGAAGGCAAACTTAGTAGTAAGAAAAACTTTAAAGATGTAGTTCACATAGAAAGATTAAAGCCATTCTACGAAGACAACTCTAGAGAATAACGGTAAGTATATATACAGGTTCATAATCGGGGTTGGTCCCCGATACCGGGCTAACAGCCCTGGCGCCCGAAACAACAAACAAACACTGGGAACCCTAACCCATACCTTAGGCTCATGGGATATAGATCTGAACTTTTCTTGTCCGAAAGAAACTCTAAAACTGGTCAACGTTTGAACGCAGTAACGACTTCCCCCATTTTAAACCTTCCTTCAGACACCCTTCCAAAAGTATGAATGTATCCTTATTAACTAGAATGAATGGTTTCAGTAAATTCTCCAGTGCTTCCCAGGGCCCGGGAACACAAGGTATGCATGTGACAGAACGAATGTGTGAATACGAATGAACGAAAGGATTGAATGCATGGACCAGCGAATAAAGTAAATCGCGAGACAAGAAGAGCTTTTACAAAAAAGATAATTGTCAGACAATCCCTAAGAAAAAAAAAAAAAAAAAAAAAAAAAAAAAAAAAAAAAAAAAAAACGTATTAAGAAGTATCTAATTTAAATCAGGTACAGTGAGATAGTAAAAATATATTTATGTAACCTTGAATATTATACTTGAATCTTATGTTATACGTTATCTAAACCCGAATGTTATATTATAGATAGAGTTTGCAGTACATAGTACGTAATTGATACAATGTTTAAAATACCGTATAGCTAATAATGTTTTTCGATACCTTATTCATAAAAATTATGGATTTATAATATTATGCACCACAGTTAAGATTTATAATATTTATAATAATTAAGATTTATAATATCTAAGATTTACAATATATTATGCACCACAGTTAAGATTTATATTATTTATAATAGTTTATAATAGTTAAGATCTATAATACCTAAGATTTACAATATATTATGCACCACAAAAGATATCTATAAAATAATACATTGTTCACAATTTATAATATGCCTATACTGCTTATATTTAGTTGAGTAAAACAATATAATTTTTGTTCTCATGTTATCTTCATAATTGTTGATTATACAGAAAAGGGAAGCCCTAGTCCAAATACTACAAAGCAACAACAATCCCCAGCCCCACCACCGCCTGTACGAGTCACGGAAAAGCAATTACAACTCATACAGTAAGAACAAGAAGGACAGCAGAGCACATGAACGGATGGAGGTAGTGTGTAAGATGGTCACCCTACTCAGGAAAAACACTAGTGAAGGAACGAGAAGACCAACTCCCATCTGGCACCATACAGCACAAGCAACAACGACAATAACAACCCGTTGCGGCGAAACAACACCAACACCACCAACCGGCCCGGCAGTCAAACCCCACTTCCACCCATTGGCCACATCAACTATAACATCTGACTCCGGCTCAACAACATTTAGCCTAAAATCCACCGGAACACCCAACCAATTCCAGACAAAAGCCATGACTCATAGGGAAGAAACACCGAGAAATACAAAAAAGAACACGGGAGGGAACAACGGAACCCCTCGCCTGCAGAATTTCAGGCGAATCCCAACAGAATAACCGCACCGCAATGGACACAGCCCACCAGAAGTTAAGACAAAAACACCGAGAAAACGTCACAGAAAATTACAAGCAAGGGTGACCCTCCGAGAAACACACACGCACACACCTCCAGACGAAACAAGCTGCTCCGACACAGCACCAGCGGCAGCAACAACACGACAGACACCGACAAGCAGAGAAAGGACGGACTAGGGCCCACCTGCACCTATAAAATTTAAATTACCATGTATAATAATGTTCATTATATTAAACCCATGTATGTAGATTAACTAAAATGTAAACAATAAATATAGAGACAAAGTGAGGAGGTCGGTCAGGTCGCTTTAGGGGCAAAGCTCGCGTTACTTGGGGAGGTGTCATAGGGACAGTAACACTGCCATCCGCGAATAACATCAGTGTAAGAAATTCCATAGGCTTCAGATAAAGACTATGGAAGATAACAGTGTCACCTTGCCAAAACATGACACATGAACCACTTAATCTGAAGATAACTCATATGATCTGATAATACAATAATCAGATCATAGGAGCAAGTCTATCAAGGAATGTGGAATGTACCATCGATAAACACTCGTATATAAACCTAAGAAAAGAGGGACAAGTCAGTTAGTACTCCCGAGTCACACCATCGCTCTCAGGAGTCTCGCTCATCGATCTCTAGTGAACACCTCTTGACGTCAGCCCGCCCCTGGTCGCCCTCTCTCACAAGTTCAGTCGAAACAAAGCCTATTGCGTCTACCCATTATTCCGATTACAATAATAAGAGGAAGGAAGAAAGCAGTTGTGCGGTTAGAATATTAATTAACAGAAATAAAATTTATTTATGAGGTAATCAACTTTGATGGTGAGAGGGAGATAAAAATAAATGAAGAAAGAGAGACAGAGAGAGAGAGAGAGAGAGAGAGAAAGAGAGTTGAGAAGGGTTAAAAAGCTTACTGATGGTGAAATTTCAGAAAGATTGTATAATGAAATAGAGGGTTAAAAAGCTGATGAAGTAAAAATTAGCAAAATACTATTTATTTATGCAAAATGGCCGGCGATGATGGCAATCTCTTCCACACAACAAAAGGGTTGGGTGGAAGAGATTGCAACAGCAATGTTGTTGTTGTTGTTGTAGCGACGTTTCCCCTTTGAGCTATACATCAACATCCTCTTCTTCCTTGTTTGGTAGGTCCAGGAAGTTTGCGACCTCTATTGGATGAGACCACAGATCTGAGATGGTCAGATGTGTTGGTTTTTCAGTGCATGAGAATAAATGATGCACGTCATGTGGGCCATTTCCACATTTAGGGCAGGTGTTGTTCACTTCGTTGTTGATCTTGTTCTGATATGAGTTTAAAAGTTTACACCAGCCTGATCGTAGTTGTGCAAGAGTAGTTCTGGTTTTCCTCGGTAGTGATTTTTCTTCTTCTGCAACTTTGGGTGGTGGATTATTTAGTATTTTATTTACAGTGTAGTGAGTGATGGCTTCATTTACTGCATTGGAATGTAAGATAGTGAGACCCATTTTGTATTCTTGCTCTGAGATAGTGTTACCAGGTGTTATCCCATCGGTGAGTATTTCATTCTCCTGTAGCAAGTTTCTTTTTGTTCTAGGTGGTGGTGCTTTTTGAATTATTGAGTTACAGGGATGGTTTTGCATTTTGCATCGGAGCAGGTATTGTTGAGATAGGAGATTGTTATGCTTTTTGACCGGAAGAATTTGGCACTCATTGTGTAGGTGATCTTCCTGTGTGATTACGTGGCATCCTGTTGCTATTTTCAGTGCAGCATTTTGTGTTGTCTGTAGGTTTTTCCAATGGGTATCGGCAAGTTGAGGTGACCAGATGGGGGCTGCATAATTAATTAGAGAGCGACTGAGTGCTTTGTAAGTAGTGACAATAGTTTCTTTGTCTTTCCCCCAACTTGTTCCACCTAAGAGTTTGATGGCATTATTCCTGTTCTTTACTTTGTTGATTATAGTCTTGGCATGTATATTGTATGTTAGCATACTGTCCAGTGTTACTCCAAGTATTTTTGGGTTCTTGGTGGTGGGTAGTCTGTTTCCGTTGATTTTGATGTTTGGCTTGAACGACACTTCTTTAGTCCACAGGGTGAAGATGGATGACGTTGACTTCTCTGGTGAGAGGGAAAGTTTTCTTTGTGTTAGCCAGGTGTTCAATTCTTCGAGATAGTCGTTTATCTTTTTTGACATGATTTTGATATCAGTACCTGTTGCCATGATTGTACAATCATCTGCATATGTGACAAGGGTGAGGTCTTCAGGGGGTTGTGGCATTGTGCTCATATAGAGGTTGAAGAGTGTGGGTGAGAGGACACCTCCTTGAGGAACACCCTGTTTCATTCTGCGATATTGAGATTTGGCATTACGGAATTCAACATAGGTCAACCTACCACAAAGATAACTTGACAGCCATCGTTTCACTCTTGGCATTATATTACTGTTATAGATGTCTTCAAGAAGCTGCTCTGTGGAAATGGTATCAAATGCTTTGGTGAGGTCTAGGGCAACAAGAATTGTACGAGAGTGGGGGGCTTCTTGGTTCATGCCTCGAGTGATCTGGTCATGGATGAGGTGCAGTGCTGTTGTTGTACTTCTATTTTTGCGGAAGCCATGTTGGTGTTCTTGGAGTTCTATACACTCGTTGATGTGGGGAAGAATAAGTGCTTCTAGTAATTTGGCAATTGGTGACAATAATGATATAGGACGATAGGAGTTTGCTTTATTAAGGTCTTTCCCAGGTTTAGGTAGGGGAATAATGCGAGCGATTCTCCACAAGTCCGGTATAATTAGAGTATTTAGAGATAGATTGAGGATTTTTGTGAGATAGCTTGTGGCATTAGGACCTAAATACTTCAACATGATGGCAGAAACACCGTCCGGGCCCATTGCTTTGGAGTTCTTAATTTTTCTAATTGTGTCTCTAGTTTCTTGGGTGGAGATCGATATTTCATTGTTTAATTCTTTGTTCAATTGAGAATAGTTATTGAATTTCCTTTTGATTATGCGTTTGCGTTCGTCTTTTGTGTCTGGATGCATTGTGAACTGCTTGTTGAATTTGTTGGCACATTTCTTGTTGTTGGTTTCTGCAGTACCATCAAATGTGATAGGGTTGTTGTTTCTCTCCATCTTGCCTTTGGTCAGTTGTTTGAGGGTGGACCAGAGGTTTTTTGTGTTATTTTGCAGTGATGCTTCTTTCAGGTATTCCTGCCATTTCTGTTTCTTGTTTTCATTCACAAGTCTATTGATTTCCAAATTCAACTCGTTGATTCTGGTGTTACTGGGGTTAGCCTTCCGTAATTCATCTCTTTGGTGTGCTAGTTTGACTGCTTGGGTAGGGAAGTTTGGTTGAATAATTGGAATGCGACCTGCTGGTATATGATTTTTGCGTGCTTTGTCTAGGATGAGTCTGAATATGCGTTCTCCTTTGATTACACTGGTTGGTTCTTCAAGTTTGCTGACTTCCTCCTCGATGGATTCGGTAAAGTTGGTCCAGTTTGCTTTTTTAAAGTTTATGTAGGTTTTCTTTTGGCTTGAGACTGGAATGGAAATAAAACGCTCCATAGTTATGATGATAGGTAGGTGGTCTGATCCTAAAGTGCATTCAGTGTTCCATTCAGCAAATGGTAGAAGTGAGGAGCTGACAAGAGAGATGTCTGGTGATGTGGCTCCATCTGGGGCTAGCCTGGTGTGAGTATTTTCATTTAGTACTCCAACTGGTGCTTGATCTATTTGTGCAGCTATGTCTTCACCTCTCTGGTCTTCGGGGTGTGCAGAGAACCAGAGTTCATGATGTGCATTGAAGTCACCTACTATTATTGTGTCTTCAGTTTGTAAGAGATGACTAACATCTGCTCTGTATCCAGTAGGACAACTTGATCTAGGGGGGATGTAGATATTCACAAGGGTTACACATGATTCAGATGATATGATTTTGATGGCTTGTTGTTCAAGGTAGAAGTCATCATTTGTGGGTTGTTGTAGATCTGTGGGTTGAAATGGAACGGAGTTATGCACAATGAATGCCAGACCACCTCCTTCACTTCTAGTACGATCTTGACGAACAAAGTTGTATCCATCTTTAGAGGTAAGATTAGAATTGGATGAGAGTTTGGTCTCTTGTATTGCAGCAATTTTTATATCATTATTGTGCATGTAATTCAGTATTTCATCACATTTGTTAGATATACCTCTACAATTGAACTGAAGTATTTTGAATACAACAGACTTAGATTTATGACTAGTAGTAGTAGTAGAATTATTTGTTATATGCTGATTATTTGGTTGACTATTTGGTTCTGGTTGATAGCAACAGGAGGCCACATAACTAGGGCTCCAGTCTTTATGACTAGTAAGATTTGTGCATTTTAAATGGCACCATTCTTTGCATTTATTGCACTTGATTGATATTGATTTGTGATGTATAGAATATTTACAGATTGTACAATACCAAGTGGGTCCTGGGTTTGTTTCGATACCGGCAATGACTAGCAGTAGTTGGAGCAGCACTGCCAGGAGGTGTTGCTCCATTACTTGAAAAACAGGAACTGGGAAGTGGAGTTGATGATTGTCCTCGGGGATGTCGAGGGGGGGTGATGGCCCTTGGCTGAATGTTCTTCCTTGGTTGATCCTTGGTAGTCCATCCAGGTCGCCCCGGTACGTAGAACCGGCCATCGTGAGGGCGGCAACAGCAATACACCTGCCCTTTAGGTAGGACATTAACTTCATTCTCTTTTTTCTGTTCTTGTATCTTTGCTTATTCTTTTTCTTTTTCTTTATAATTTCATTGTATTTTACTGTATATATTTTTGTTCTACCTAAAAAAGCTTACTTTAATAATAATAATAATATAACTTGAGTACACCTCAACGAGATAATATGTTAGTTCGCCTCCTCGTGGTTCACCCTGGGCAACGTATTGACATGCGGCTAAAGTACTCACAATGATGGCGATTAGACAATCTCTGCCATAAGATTTCCTGATTAAGTTTTTATGTCTTCTCACTTCTGTGTATTAAAGCCATACGATAAATTAATAAATAATTAAAATCTTGTCCCTTGATTGAATCACCCATTCGATCCCACCCAATGCAACAATTTTTTCTAATTCATTTTTGTTTGTGACCATATAATAAAAAGACTCTGAGGGTTAGGTGGTAGAAAATGCTTTGAGCATTAACCTCGCCTGGTGGTTACCTTCCACTAAAGAGTGTTATTATTATAAATATTTATAATAACAATAATTGTTAGGTACATGCATTATTATTATTATTTAACATTTTATTTTCATTTAAGGTATTTTTTCTCCTTCTTAAGGATTCCTCTATAACCTCTCCATTTTATTTTCAATTTAGCTCTGAAATATATTTTCTCGAATTTCCTTGAATATTTTCTCCGTGGCTTCTCTTCCAATTCACTTTGATAGCGAACATAAAATGTAACTTTTACCGCAATTGGATCGGAACTGTTTGCATCTCCACTAATAAAAGAGACAGAGAGAGAGAAGAAGGGAGGAGAGAGAGAGAGAGAGTTAAATGGAATTTATATGGTTCACTGCATTTCTTGCGGAAGTCACATATTGCTTCAATTTCTCTCTCCCTCCCTCCCTCTCTCTCTCTCTTTCTCTCTCTCTCTCTTTCTCTCTCTCTCTCTCTCTCTCTTTCTCTCTCTCTCTCTCCTTCTCTCTCTCTCTCTCTCTCTCCCTCTCTCTCTCTCTCTCTCTCTCTCTCTCTCTCTCTCTCTCTCTCTCTCTCTCCCTCTTTTTCTCTATGTATATATCCATTATCCATCCCTCCTTCCATCCTCATGTCTCTCTATTGCCCCCTCTTTTATCCCTTCCCCTCTATCAATCTTCCGTCACCTATCTATCAAGTTTTACCTTTTATTCTTCTTTGCTCTTACCCTCTCTCTCTCTCTTTACTTGTATCTACCGCCGTCTTTCTCTATCTAATTTTGAATATCAATTTCCACCCATACAAGTTTTAACGTCACTGGACGTTGCTCAGTGTAAACTGAACTTGAAGAAGGAACCTAAAGTGTAAACAGATCCTAGGCACCTTGCATATTTAAGCTCAATGGGAGATTATCCTAGGTCATCGCTAAGTACAGGTAATTTTTTACCTGGGCCGTGTTACATAAAGCACTTTACACTTCACACTTGACGAGTTCACACTTCATGATTAAAATTCTGTTTAATAAAAAACTTTATAAATCGATTTTTAAAGTCATTTGTCAAGTGCTTATTATTTATTTGAGTGAATTAGAGAAAAGTGAAAAACACAAGAAAATGGATTTAATTTTATATAAGTATAAAAAAAAAAAATTAATTTAATTTGTTGACACTTTAAGAATGGACATATGAGTGGCAGTTCAAAGAGAAATCGTAGTGTCTTGTAAAGCTTTATGAAACGCAAATACTTTACACTTTACTATTTCGTAATTCATCAAGTATGAAGTGTAAAGTTTTTTATGAAACGAGCCCCAGCTGAATTTTTAAGCCAACTTCACATATATCAACCTCACAATACCTCACATACATCAGCCTCGGGGATATCATTATCTCCTCTGGCTCAGCGGCTAATCGGCTGAAATATCTTTTTAATAGGTTTAGTTGGTGAATGTCCAAATATTTGGCGACGGGTTACCTCGAGTAGTTTTGAAAGCTTAGGTAAGTTGAAGGATGGCGGAGTTAGTAGGTCTGATTAGGGGCAATTTGTTTTCGCTGGTTCAATGAGAATCTCTTGGACCTTATTTTAGTATTTGTATATTAGTTTTTGACCTTGTATTTCAGTTTTAGAATCTCTTGAGCCTTATTTTTGTATAGTGTATCTTAGTTTTTGATTCTCTTGGACCTTATTTTCGTATTTGTATCTTAGTTTTTGACCTTGTATCGTAGTTTTAGAATCTCTTGAACCTTATTTTTGTATTGAAATCTTAGTTTTTGACCTTATATCCAACAAACCAAAAAAAAGAAGAAAAACCGAAGAGAGGGGTTATTGCCTATGGCAAACTCTTCCACCCAACTCTTGTTATACTAGAACAAAAAAAAAAAAAATACACTTAATATCATAAAATACAAAGAGAAAAAATATGTATCAATGTATGTACAATATGTACATCTATCAGAACTTCTCAGTTTTTTTTTTTTTTTTTTTTTTTGACTGATTACAAGTCCAAGGCGGTTCAAACACCAAATGTTGAAAATCCTCGGTTATGAACTTGACCTGACGAATAGCGGAATATACCAAAGATAATGATTGAAATTAATAAGCCCTCACTTAAGTACGAGGTCTGAACTTCAGAGGCCACGCTCTGGGCTCTAGATAATGGGTTTGAAATAGAGGCTTCAGAACATGAATAATCATTTGGCTCACTTTTTTATCGTCGCTTTTTTTAACCAAGAACTGAGTTTCTACATATAAGATTTCATCAAAATGCAAAGTTGTTTGTGGATAATTAAGCGTTGAATGTGTGGAGGTTTTTGAAATGGGTGTTATTAACAATTATTTTTACTCGAGTCGCGGTCCTCCCTATTAGAAGCTGTTTTAATAGCTCCTATAGACCACTGCACCGTTAGTTATCTTCTGATAGTAGTGTAGACTGCTCGAATAAAAGGATTTTACTATGATATGAATATTATGAACTGACTCAACCGTGTAATAATAGAAGAATAACAAGGCAATTCATAATATTATACAAGGTGTTCCTAAAATACGTCGCCAAATTTCAGATAATAATAATGTGTTTTATTGTACATTTCCTTTACATTACACAGTTACACATAAGATATAGCACATAGGAAAAGAAATATTAAAGTGAAACTGTATGTTTTACACAGACTTGTCACACTAAGAGACCCAGTATAGTATGGGTCTCTTGTTTTTGTGACATGTGATGTTTTAGAACGTGTCAATCGCAATTGAAAATATACAGAGTGTAACAAAAGTGGAAGACAATACTAAATCCACATGTCCAAAGACCAATTTATAGGGGGTAGGTGGGCTGTTCTCTAACACAGCTGGAAATTCGTCTTACTGTCTTCAAGATACGCTCTGAAAGTTCAATTCTTATCGCTCCTACAGTTTCTGCGACCTATGTTTGTTACACCCTGTAGAAATTAAGTTACCATGCATAAACATGGGAAGTTTTTCACTGAAATCCACAATGGGAACTCACCAACACAAGACTCATGCAATAATTAATTACGGCACTGAATGAAAACAATGGTCCTGTATGCCTTGCAGTGTGGGAAGTTTGGCCAAGTTAAACAACTTCGCATGCTCAGTTTTCGTTTCATCAACGAGAACCTGAATTTTCTTTTTCTAAACGGTTAATGAGTATACTATGAATTAAGTAAACTAGTGTGACAACTCACGACTTTCCTTGTCACTCGAAAAGAACTGGGATTCTACCACTGGTAACAGTTAGCTCAAAACGAATGTTAAATTCGTTATCTGATTCTAAAAATCATTGGATTTGATATGCCGCAACCCCCATCTAAAATGAACAGTCAAAAAGTTAGTCCAAGTGGGACCCTCGCGAAATATTTTGGGGCTGGGTTGCAAAAATTTCAAGGTATCAAAAAAATGATCGGAGAAAAGACTTATTATTTTTTAATCTAAGTAAACATAATAAGCATTTTTTTTTTTTTTTTTCTAAATTTCCTAGTTCAAATTTCGAAGAGACCACCGCCATAAGTTTTAAACAAAAACCGTACAAATTATAAAGTCAGTACAGTTAATTTTTCAATAGAAATGCACTAATTTATTTTTCCAAAACTATGAATTTACTTTTTATTAATGAAATCACTTTTTCAAAAAAATTTGTAAATAAAAAAAGATAATGTATGATTTGCAAGATCTTGTTACTGTTTGTAATATTTATTATTTTATATTACCTATTATTTAGAAATTCGAAACAAATTTATATATTTTGACCAAAACGTATTAGTTCAATTACTTTATCAACCTTGCTTGACCAACCTGACCTCATCGGCTGATAGTTCATTAACGGATTACAGAGTTATTGGTCCTCAGTTGATGAGCTACTTGAGGTCAGCTAAATGTAATTATTATCAAAAGGAATTTCAACATAATATTACCTGGGTACCTCAGGAAGAGGTGATTTGGTTTAATCTATGATACCTAATAAGTTTATTTTATGTATTTTTCTGTAAATTTATGTAATGATGACCTGTTTTTGTATTTTTTATAATATCAATGCAAATAATGATTTATTTATTTACTATCAAAGTGTAACTTTGTTAGATGAATTAGAAGGGTCCATTTTGACATTTTGATATACGAGTAGTCGAGTACGTATATTCATTTATTTCAGATTTTTTTTTTTTTTTTTTTTTTTTTTTTTTAAGTGGGGTTTAACGTCGCTTTCAACTGCCATGGTCATATCACGACGGGAATATTTCAGATTAATTAATTCCTTTATTTTTTTTTTTTTATAACATCTACATCCATTTAGTTTATCCTTTTTTCTCAACATAAATGGACAATGACTGATGTTAGGGTAGGTCTGTTATAGTCAGTGGTCAGTATGGTTTATAGGTAATTGGGGTCTGTTATTTGGTTCTATATTATGGTGAAGTTCCATTGAACGTATTATTGGAGATTTATACAGATAAATTTCTTTTTCTGTAAGATTAATATTTCTGATGCTTTTTGAAAAACTAATAAGGGGTGTTGCAATAGAAGAGCTGAATCTCTTAATAAAGGTTTTCTTTTAATTAATTTATTTTTTTTTATAAGATGTGATGAGGTTTTTTTAATAGCTGTATGAAATTTTAATAATTTTATGTGATTTAAATATCTGTATGAAATTTTAATGATTCTATGTAATTTTAATGTCTGTATAAAATTGGTTTGAGTATATTTATTATGAGATGGTCTGATGAGTTTAAAACAAAAGCAATATTCTGCATCTGTCTGTATCACATACAAATATAATTTGTATAATGTGGTATAACAGTGATTTCAAGGGTCAAAGGTCCTATCTCGTTTTACAACCCTAATCTTACCAAACATTGAAACCAATTTATTTATTGACCACAGAAACCTATCTAAAAAGTTATTATAATATAATTATTAAATCATTTATTATTGGTAGGTAAGACTTACATCATATTATGAGTAAATACATGATAAATCAGAAGCAATCCATAAAAGTGGAAAGGTTAGCTTTATGAAAATCCATGTACCATCATACCACATATTTACAAAGAAGGGAAAGCTATTGCTTCTTTTAAAAAATACGGCCCAATGATTTTTATATTATGATACCTACGTATTAATTAAAGAGAAAGAGGTTGATAAATAAATAAATCAAACACCTCGGATGAAGGGTGAAGAATGCCCTGTACAATGAAAGAGACAGCGCTTACATGGACCAGAAACGTTCTGGTCCATGTAAATTATCAACATGGACCCCGTAAGTTTGTGTAAAAAAAAATAAATAAAAAACATGATGATTTCGTAGGAAGTGAAGTGACCGATTAAAATACTCTATACCTTACAGGTAATACAAAGTGGAACATAAAAGAAAAAGGGTAAAATGAAATATATAATATGATTTGCCAAATAAAGTGTGTCATTCTTGCCAATGGCAATCTTTTCAATCTTAAAGGGAAGTACTTAGAGGGAAATTTAAATGTAATTAAAAATCGTTAGAAATTCTTAAAGTCTATAAAACTCTTCAAAAGCAAATTAATTCAACGGGGAGGATTCATTGCAAGAGCTGAAGAATCATCAAATATCAAAAAAGCTTTTAAAATAGAGCATATTAGAGGTCAACCAACCAAGACCATGAGGAAGACTTAGGACGAGAAGGAAAGAAAGACCTAGGACCAAAAGGAAAGGAAGACCTAAGACGAGAAGGAAAGGAAGACCTAGGACGAGAAGGAAAGGAAGACCTAGGACGAGAAGGAAAGGAAGACCTAGGACAAGAAGGAAAGGAAGACCTAGGACCAAAAGGAAAGGAAGACCTAGAACGAGAAGGAAAGGAAGACCTAGGATGAGAAGGAAAGGAAGACCTAAGACGAGAAGGAAAGGAAGACCTAGGACGAGAAGGAAAGGAAGACCTAGGACGAGAAGGAAAGGAAGACCTAGGACGAGAAGGAAAGGAAGACCTAGGACGAGAAGGAAAGGAAGACCTAGGACAAGAAGGAAAGGAAGACCTAGGACCAAAAGGAAAGGAAGACCTAGAACGAGAAGGAAAGGAAGACCTAGGATGAGAAGGAAAGGAAGACCTAGGACGAGAAGGAAAGGAATACCTAGGACGAGAAGGAAAGGAAGACCTAGGATGAGAAGGAAAGGAAGACCTAGGACGAGAAGGAAAGGAAGACCTGGGACGAGAAGGAAAGAAAGACCTAGGACGAGATGGAAAGGAAGACCTAGGACGAGATTGAAAGGAAGACCTAGGACGAGAAGGAAAGGAAGACCTAGGACGAGAAGGAAAGGAAGACCTAGGACGAGAAGAAAAGCATGAAAATCCTTGAAGATATTGGTGCAGACAACGTAGATCCTAGTCTTATAGAAAAGATAGTGGTGGAATCACCGTAAATGTCATTATTGTTTTTGTAAAGAAATGATTCTCTAAATCGAAGACAATGTTTTCAATTTGCGTAACAAAGTAAACAAAATGAACTATCTATAGACTTTTTGGGTCTTCAAGCTACAAGAAGTCAAAACTTGCATTAGCAATTTTCAAAAAATAAAATATTTTTGACTTCTTTTGGTTCTCTAGTGTGCGCAATTACCTACTCGAATGTCCGACTGGTGTATTCAACAGTAATAATACACTACTCATCCAACAAAGCAAGAGTAAGTATGGCCATAAAAAATAATTGGCCACCTGACCGATCTTAGAGTTCTTAGACTGAAGGGCAACCGATAATAAGTAGCACTGACCACTGACCACTCACAACATTGATTCTCGACCGATCTTGAAAATTGATTCAAGATCAGGTTCACACATAACGAGATCAATGCACGATTCATAGTTCGGAACATCACGATCTCGGTCGATCTTAACCGAAGAAGAGGATCCCATCTGTCTGGGTAGGATCGATCGACGGCAGCGATCACAACCGCTAGCGCCAGTCAAACGTAGAGCGCCAGACAAGTCGGTTCTGTGAGGAGATAATTCATCAAGACCGCTTTGTAGTGTCGTGAGAAAAAACGAATGAATGTGAATAAGACGATTTTTTTTAAACAAGAACTACACATAATAATCATGTATATTACTATTTTGTAACAAGTTTAACAAACGTAATTAGTTATAACATTGGAGTGATAAAATTTGTTTTCGGAGGTTCGATTTTGGACTTGTTCATGGTCTTCGAGAGAATTTCTAAGAGAAAGAAAATTTTGGAACTAAATTGTATTTTTTTACAGTAGTGTTAACTTCGATTTTTTCAGAAAAGTTTAAGAAAGGTTTCTCGAAGTGTTAAAACTAAAGACCTAAATTGTTGATGAAGGTAAATTATTAAAGGTACAGTGGAAAAATGACTAGTAAGAATATAAATTAAAAGATTCAGATTCATACAGTTTATCCATTTTATAAAGTATCCAAAATTATAGTAAATAATTTATCTATTAACTACCAAAAACTTGATTAAATTGATAAAATATGTCATTTTTTGTCTCAAAAAAATAAATTAATTTTAATTAACAGTCTAATGAATTTCTTTGAATAACCAATAAATATTTTTTTTAAAATAAAACAGTAGTCCAGGATATAGTTTGGAATATTAGTGAAAAGTGATTAGTAAGTAACAAATGGTAGTAAATCACTCTTGAGAATAGTATGAAAACAATATAGAAAAAAAACTAAGAAAGCTGTCTGGATCAAAAGAATGAAACAGCTAAAAAAAAAGTGTCAGGATCGTCAAAGTAATGATGAAAACTGAGTGAAATCATTTTCTCAATCAACGGTATAAGCTGGAAACTAGGATACTGCCTAGATTCCCAGAAGAAGAGGTAAGCTAAAACCAACAAAGTGCAGTCTAATTTATAGGCACTAAAAGAAAAAGGAAGAAGCAGAGAAATTGTCACAATCCCAAGGATTGTATCTGCATTACACAGAGTGCATGTTGAAACTGCAATAAAGGATCAAGGTACAGTGGAATACAAATAGCGTCTGGATATGATTGGATCACGGTTGGATAGCGTCTAAGTACGGTTGGATTCAAAGAATAATAATAATCATCATAATAAGACTCTTTGACAGAGTGAATGAGTTGGAAAGAAGAATTGACGACATGATTAAAGAAGTGTCTAAAAATGCTAATCGGATTAAATAGAACATCATTTAATCAAGTAAATGAATTGATATAAAACAACATTATTATTAAAACGACATTCGATTAAATAGATAAAATTGAAGAGCAGAAATCCCGACTGGGTTGTTGTTATCTGATCTGTACAATCTAATAATGGATCAGTAGTAGTTGTGTCAGCAGTTTAAAGCTTTAAGTAAAAACGACCTGTGGAAAAGTGCATTTTTGGACAGCTGGACATTGCAGGAGCCTACGCATTGGATGTAGGCGTCCATAAATTCCTTTCACCACCGGGAGATGAGTAATGTCAGTGCCAATCAGCGCGAGGCTGTCCCATCATCCATAGAGCACCTCTGCTGACGCAACATCCATGAGATGATGTAGAAGCTGACTATGATGAATGTGAATGCTGAGCCACTCATCTCGCTACTCATTCAGCTGCTGCTGCTACTCACCATGGTGTCTTCCTTCAGCTATCATCTACTGCCGGTAAGATTTATACGCTTTTATTTAACCTTTCCCGGGAATAGCCACGAGGTTTTGCATTTGAATGGTCAACCATCCAAGTCCTAGCCTCGCTGAACGTTGCTTAACCGCAGTGACTGAATCACAACTGATGCATTCAACGTGCTATTGACGTTGGCCCTTTATTCTGTGACCGACCTCAGTAGCTTTATCGATGAGGCGGTGGGCTTGTAACCTGGAAGTCGGTGGTTCCCAATTTCAGCGTAGATTAAGTAAAGAGAGTTTGAGCAGTTTTAATATCGCGTAAGTGATTAACACAAATATGATGACTACTTTATTCTCTGGGATTCTAGCAGTTCTCATTCACTCGTAAACAAATCAAACAATTCGTTGATCCTGTCAAGGTTCCTGTTGTGATTGACCTTGAGGAGAAAGTGTCTGCGCCATAGGTCATTCGGGATTCTTGCCGATTCACTACTTTTTCGAATCAATTTACACGATTCATTCAGTGAGAAACACGACAAATGGAATTATTGTCTCGTAGTCTAGTCAATTGAGAAAAATTGAGCTGTCTTATTTTTTAAAGATAAGTGTTTCACAGCCTTTTGTATTTCACACCCATGAAACAGGAGCTAATACAGACGCTTGTGATCTTTGTTGAAGCCTGCCCATACCGTAGTATGCCTCCCCTCTTATGGGCGAAAAGTGACTCAATATTTTCCATATAGGCGCTGGGTGAACATGAGCGCATTGGTGGATACTTACGCATTGGTGGATACTTACACACAACTGTAACCAAATTTTGAATACATTTTTTTTTTTCGTCGACGCGTAGGATCGAACTCGGGACCTTCCGCATGGCAAGCGCATATTAGATGGCAATTAACAAGAGCGGTAAAGACCGACTCGTTTCAGTATGAATAATTTATGAAAACACTAGTAAAAAAAAAACACGTGCGAAAAACTCTATTTTTTCACTACAGTTTTCCTATGTTAATGTATCGGTATTGAGTCCATAAAAAAATTCCATCTCAATCTCGATACCATAAATGTTAAAATGTAAAATTATTTTTCATAGAAAGATATTACATTAATACCTATTGTAATAGTACATAATTTACCGAACTCAGTATCTTAATCGATAAGGCGGTGGACTTGTAATCGGCGGTTGGTGGTTCAAATCTTAAGTTAAGCAATAAATTTAGTAATGCGGGTTTGAGTAGTTGTGATATTACTATTGTGATTAACACAAATTTGATAACTTTAGCTTAATTGGAAAATTTTGTTGATCATCAATGGAAAAAATATATGATTTTTCACTTGTACAACAACAACAAAAAATCGCATATTATGCAAAAGTTCATGGCAATCTCGGATGCCATCCCACGCAGTCTCCTCGAAGCAAGATTATGCAAGTGACCACTTTATGTGCAAAAAGTGTCCTTTGTACACGTCACAGTAGTAAAATAATTATTAACTCTACCATTCGCACTTGAGGCAGTGTGGACACAATTTAAGGGTTGGGTGGAAGAGGTTGCCACAGGCAATAACCCCGCCCTTTGGTTAGGAGTTTAGGACATTTATGTAATATTTCCTTTTTATTGTTTATACCTACTCGTATAGTTTCTTTATTTCTTTGTAATCATTATTTGTACTGTACATTATGTCTTACCATCTAATAAAGAGCTCGATAGTAATAATAATAATTGAGGTGACATTGCCCCGCACAATAGCAATACTTAAACACTGGAAGAAATGTGGACCTGGATTATTTGTATAGCTCTCAAATATCGTTTACAGATGACTGCCCTAAGGCTGAATTATATAATGGTATTACTAATAAAAAAGATGAGCCAAACCGTCCCACAAGTAAGAGATTCAACCAAGCACAGCGTACCAGTCCGATATCTATATGAGGATTCACAGTCTTTTTTTAATTTTGAAACTATGTAGACACTTGTGGTCTATATTGTAGCTTTCCCAACCCGATGTATGCCTTTCATAGCCATGAAACAGCAGCTACTGTAGATGCCCGTGGCTTGGATTTGCCCATTCCGTAGTACTTTCCCTCCGATAGGGAGCCCACACAAAGATATCCTATTGCTTTAGAACAACTATTTAAAATGACAAAATTTAAGTACTATACAATGTACATAGTCACTATTTTAATTTCATGATATCACCAAAAACCACTTAGACTTCACACTGGACATAGAAGGTACCACGAACATTGCTTCTATTCGTCTAGGAGATTTAATTAATGAATCGCCGTAACAATTTTTCCACCACCATGACACACTCATGGATACGGAAAGTAAATAAGTGAACAACTTGATCCAAACTCTGAATGCAAACCTTCCATATCACACAACCGAGTATCTTACCGCCGAGCTAATCGTCCGCTCATAACATCATCCTCTTCTTCATTGTCATCACCACACTTATCCATAACTAAACTTGACCCCTAACACCCAGAAGACCCAATTGGCAAGCGTACGGAGGTCACGTCACATACCTACGAGTTAGGGTCAGGGCTCAGGGTGGTCATCTATGCACTAAGACATAAACTAATGGTCCACCTATGCACTAAGACTAAACATAAACTGATGGTCCATCTATGCAAGTGCAGTTTGAAATTATATACCGCTGATTATATGAGTAAAAGTTATCATATTTGTGTTAGTGACATTCGTGATACCACAACTACTCAAACTCGCTTTAATAAATCCACGCTGAAACCGGGACTTGAACCACCGACCTCCAGGTTACAAGTCCGCCGCCTTATTGATCAAGCTAGTGAATTATGATTGTATAAGGATGTAGTATAGGGCGAAGAGATGAAATTTATAGCGGTATGAAAAAAGATGAAAGACAAAAAAAAAGAAATTAAATAATTGGGAGAAACAAGACATGCAGGCCAAAGATGAAATGGAGAGACAAAATTGAGGAGGAACTAAGAGAGAAAAACTAGAAAAAAGAGGACGCTCTTAAAAGAAAGATATGGAAGGAAAAGATTCATGGGGCAAATGCCGACCCCAAGGAGGTTTGGGAAAAGGAAAAGTAAAGAAAAAAGATTGTATGAGCATTGAGAATGCACTTGTCTATCATTTAAAAAAGTAGGTAAAGATTTCCAATAACTTTCATGGCGACAGCTTTATTTATAACATAAAGTTCCATTACCTGCTGATGAGAGCATCTTAAGTTGCCTCCTCAGAAAGTTTTCAGGAAACCTGGAAGACTTCATGACCGCACTTGACAAAACAATAGAATATCTTAAAGACTGGGATATTAGAATTAAATTCAGAAATGTTCTGTACCTCAATTTTCTTAGATCCTATTCTTTCTTGTCCTTCATAAAAAAAATATCATCACCATCATAGGTGGCGTCATCATGAACGATGGTAGCCAGATTATGGAAATGACTTAGCATTTCTACCACTCTCTTTACAAGGAGGCTAATGATTGACAAGGGTCCCTAGAACCAAGCCAATGCTGGTCTACTCCCTGTTTATAGTCCCCCAGCCAGACTGCTGGTCTACTCCCAGGTTATAGTCCCCCAGCCAGACTATTTTTTTATAATGATGTTAATAAAACCACACTATTAATAGTAATAATAATAATACTATAAAAATATATTTTTAATTTCAAGATCATATAAGTTTTTTTTTCTCGAAAAAATCAATACATTGCAGCATGTACTTTTTAAGGAAGGTAACAGCATGTCGAGGTTAATACTTGATTAATACTTGAATCATTATACACTACCAGACGTAAAACGTAGAAAAGTTTGAAATAAACGAGGAAAATTCTGTCAATTTTTTTGAGCTAATATCTAAAAACGTATCCAAAGTTACTGCATACATACCAAAGTAATGGTACAACTATAACAAAGAGTAAATGATTGTTGGTCTGAGTTTAAGGTGAATATGAATAGCACTCAGAACTTGCTATACTAGAACTTGTAAAAAATATACATTGAAATTTTCAAAAAAAAAAAAAAAAATATATACACAAGGAAAAAAATATATTTTTACAAAAGCCAGACAGTGTATCTTGAACAGTTTTTTTTCCATTTTGCATGATTTTTCCATACTCTTATCGAGAGCATTTGGTTCTTTTAAATCTTAGATTTATACATATATACGAGGGGGGACCCAAAAGTACCGGGAATTAGGTGGTGGGGGGAACACGGAGGGGGGGATCGGGTTCTCCAGTGATTCTATTTCAAGCGACTACTCTCCTAAGTAAGTGTGCAAAGTTTATTTGCTGTGAGTTTATTCGTTCGTCCGTGAAAATTTTTCTAGTGAAACGACTTTTTTTCGTTTCGGCGAAAACGTGAAATGGCAACGTGAAATGGCTGAGTGCGGAGAACAATGGGTGGCAGTAAAAATTTTGGGGTCATAGCCGTAGCACCATGATTCATCGCCAGTTATAACCTTGAGAAAAAAATCTGGGTCTTCATCCAACTGATTTTGCAGCTCCAGACAGGCCTGAAGTCGACGCTCCTTATTTTGATCGTCGGAGAGAAGGCGAGGAACAAATTTGGCTGCAATCCTCTTCATGATCAAATCTTCAGTTACTATCCTCTGAATTGAACTCCATGACAATCCAGACATCTCACAAAGTTGATCGATGGTTCGGCCAGGTCTTCATGGACAAGAATGTTGATTTGTTCAATGTTTTCGTCCGTTCTTGAAGCCATTTCACGTTTTCGCCGAAACAAAAAAAGTCATTTCACTAGAAAAAATTTCACGGACGAACGAAAGCACTCACAGCAACTGAACTTTGCACACTTACTTAGGAGAGTAGCCGCTTGAAATAGAATCACTGGAGAACCCAATCCCCCCCTCCGTGTTCCCCCCACCACCTAATTCCCGTTACTTTTGGGTCCCCCCTCGTATTATGTAGTTATAAAGTGTTTTTATTCATTCACATCATATAAACATGCTGTCTGACTGTGGGACGTTAAACAGGGAGACTAGTGTCTCGCTAGAAGAATATAAACAGATAATGGACTAGCCAACCCTAACAAGCCAGACTACCTTCAGTTTCCAAAGGATTTATTGGTTAATAAAGAAAAAACCGAAGTTCTCAAGATGGTTGATCGCACATAGAAATATATGTATAGTCCCAAAAGAGTCAAATTTTCCACTTTAGATGACTGGAGACCATCACACCCCCAGCTGTAGCCAAGCTGGTTACAACACCAACACCAAAAACAACAATAGCAACTTAAAAAGCCAAAATGTTAATGCTTGTGAATCACTACTAACTCATAGGTCAATTAACAACACTCACTCATTACACCCCAATGAACAGCAATACGTATATGTAAACATGGTTGATAAAAGTAATTATATTACAATAATAGATTAGTACAATTGTTTTAAGTCTATAATTTGAATAGGAGCTTGTTATCCTTCTAAAGAAGAGTTATAAGCATGAATCCATAGCTAAGGAAGGAGATTCACCGGATTCTAGAATTCCATGTGAATCGTGGGAGTTTTCAAGGAGAATCTAACAATAGAAAAATATGATGAACAATTAGGGTAATGTTAAGTGGCAGAGAATACCTAAGAGCCAAATTAATTACGAAAATAAAACAAAGATAAAATTTATAAATAACATTATATAATTTTATTTGGTTCTTTTATTTATTTTAATACTCTCTTATCTTTTTTTATTTAATATTCAATGAATAACTTCCGCTGCTAATTTAATGCTGATTGCATCAATGTGAACATTCAGTCCATTAAACATTAAAAACACTAGACCAAATAATTTGTTTCATGTGGGATTTTTCCTGGCCAATTCACTGGTCAAAAAACAAACAAAATTGTTTGTTTTTGTTTCCATTCAAATTTCAAGTTCGTTTTTTGTTCTTGGTTCTTCCGTAATGAAATTTGTTATATCAGGTTGTATAGTATCTTTTTACTCGTTATACTCTCATAGATTCAAGAAACAACTCATTCAGATAAGACATAGAGTAGAATATTTTCTACCCAGCCGGCTATCGAACCCAGGCCACCTGCACACACGACCCACTCGGCTACGGTGACTACATATTGTGGTAATGTTTCATACATCACAAAAATTAGTCTCTTTATTCTGAGACCATTAGAAAGTCTGTTGTCACGTATAATTGTGAAAACCGTCGGCATATATAATGATTGTGACAACTGTTGTCACGAGCATCACGGAATAGCCATTATCCGTGACAACTAGGAGAAACTATGTCACCGTGACATTCGAGTCATTTATCAAGAGAT
>CM044962.1:28616794-28738310 GCA_024516035.1 Bactericera cockerelli
GGAAAACAAAAATAAGAAGTGAAAAGTGAGATAAGGAGAGGAAATTGGAGATAAGAAGCGAATGCGAAGAAAAACCATTTCAAGAGGCTTGAAAATCATTGGAAAAGCAGAGAAAAAATACAAAAACGAACACAATACTTCCGATTTCTAATATTGGAAATTTCTCGGAAGTAAATTGAAAACACAACATTTAGAAGAAAGTTACAGCTTAGTATTGAAATACTCGCCTGCCATGCGGAAGAATCCGCGACCTCTGAATTAATAGTAGTCTTCGAACTCCGTGGCTCAGTAGTTGAGATCATTGCATGGTTACTAATCCGGAGATTTCGGGTTCGAACCCCGGGCGGAGACGAAAATTTTGACCGTTTCCGGAATGGCATAGATGTAAAGGTAGAGTGTCCTGAAGTAATGCGAAAGCGGTTCCAAGGTGACCTTACTTTTAAGAAGAAAGAAAAGAAAAAAATCTGGTGTAAACATCACACGACTTTCCTTATCCCCCAAAAAGGAGTCGAATTCCGCCACTGGTGACTCAACGATAACAGGTAGCTAAACATAAATGCCAAATTCGTAATCAGCACTTCAAAATCATTGGATTTGATATGTCACAACCCCCATCTAGGATGAATAATAAAAAAGTTAGTCAATGCGGGTCCCCGGTAAATACCGGTAAATTGGGGCCGAGGTCCAAAAAATTCAACATATTAAAAAAATGATGAGAATAGACCCCTATTATTTTTTTAATCCAAGAAAATGTTGTTCTCCAATTTTTTTTGTATCTGTAACCAATTCAAAGGAGCGGCGCTTGCGGCTAATATTTGCGGCCCTGCGGCCGCAGAATGCGGCCGATTTCAAATAAAAGTTTCGTGGTTTGTCTAGTGTATAAAATCAATTTCCATACCAAATTTCAAGTCTCTAGCTCTTACCGTTCTCGAGATATCCTGTTCACACACAGACACACAGACAGACAGACAGACGCACGGACCAATGGCTGAAAACAATTTTTTTGGTATCCTGAGGCTATGATTCGTCCAGAATTGTGAAAAACTGGGTAGGTCAAATTTTCGACGAATACAATTATTTTATTATTATAGATAAGGAAAGTAAAAATAGTCACCGGAGTCAAGTGGTGCAGTGCACCAGGGTTGTCCGCACGTTGACCTGGGTTTGAATCTCAGCTAGGTACGAAATTATCTACTCTGTATTTATATGTCAGGGGTCCACTCATACCTCGTAAGGTGAAAAGAGTATTTACATGTTCGAGTGACGACCAGTGGCGGCATTCGAAAAGTAAAGTAGGGCGGAAGCTCTGATAGTAATGCTGCGCTACCAACAAAAATTGTGAAGAGTCCATGTGTTTCTAAGGGCCGAATTATGAAACCGGGATAAATATCCCTGGCTTTTTTAAAGCGAGTATTAACCACTATCACTTAACAGCAGATATAAATGCGCTGTGATTGGTTGAAATTTCCACTAGCAGGTGTGAAAGGGCTACACCGCTACAGGCCTGTTTCATCATATATTATATGAGCTTAAGAAATCATAAGTTTCTTTTAAAAAAAGTTCTCTTATATTTGTGTTAATCACTTTCGTAATATCACAACTACTCAACTCTACTAACCCGGTGACTTAAACCACCGACCTCCGGGTTGCAAGTCTACCGCCTTATCGATCAAACTACTGCCGTCGCGTCGGTCGGAGAACATACCTGACATTACTCTTTTTAGAATTGAGTGTTTTACAGCCTTTTTTATAACGTAGCTATGAAACAAGAGCTACTGTAGACGCTTGCGGTCTGTGTTGTGGCCTGCCCAATGCCCATCCCGTAGTAAGCCCCGGCTATCATTTCGTAGTATGATGGGCGAGAATTTTATCTCATTATTTTTTACTTTCCTTATCCTATAATATATATAAATGAGAAATATGGACGGGCTTTGTATCTTTGTATGTTTGTGTGCAGGAATTGTTTAGGCGAAACGGTAAGAGATAGCAAAAAATTGATGGGAGACGACCCCAAGTAAAATTGCCGAAAAACACCAGGAAAACTATCAAAAGTCCGAAATTCCAAACCGTCCTTGAGTTATGACCTTCCTTAAGTTTTTCCTTGAGGAAGGGTCCGATTTTAAGACAGTCTTTGCCCTGGAACTTGAAATCTATCGCGAGGACCTATATTTTTTATTATTTAATAACACATTAGACAAAATTAGCTTTCATTTAATTCATTTTAGGCCACATTCTGACGTACCGTTCTGGAGATATAAGCCAGAATGTTCGAAATTTCGACCTTTTTTTCAGACTTTTCACGTTTTTTAGCAGATTCCAGCGCGGAACTTAAAATTTGTCGCGAGGACCTATAATTTTTATTATTTAATAACACATTAGACAAAACTAGCTTTCATTTAATTCATATTAGGCTACATTCTGAGGTACCGTTTTCGAGATAGAAGTCAGAATGTTCGAAATTTCGACCATTTTTTCAGACTTTTCACGTTTTCTTTTTACAGATTCCAGCACGGAACTTAAAAGTTATCGCGAGAACCTATATTTTTATTGTAAAAACTGTCTAAGAACATCACATGATTTTATTTGAGCCCTTTGTTGCCATATTCTGACAAACCGTTCTCGAAATATGGGCCAGTTTGCTATATTATCAATATCCGCTATGATAGATTTGGATCGGGATTTTGAAATTTACAGCGATGATGGTTGCGTGTGTGTGTGTGTGTGTGGTGATGTGTGTGTGTGGATGGGTGTGTGTGTGTGTATATGTGTGTGGTGTGTGTGTGTGTGTGTGTGGTTTGTGTGTGGTGTGTGTGTGTGTGGTTTGTGTGTGTGGTGTGTTGTGTTGTGTGTGTGTGTGTGTGTGTGTGGGTGTGTGTGGGTGAGTGGGTGTGTGTGTGTGTGGATGGGTGTGTGTATGTGTGTGGTGTGTGTGATGTGTGTGATTGTGTTGTGTGTGTTTGGGTGGGTGTGTGTGTATGGGTGTGTGTGTGGATGTGGATGTGGATGTGTGTGTGTGGATGTGGATGTGTGTGTGTGGATGTGTGTGTGTGTGGATGGGTGTGTGTGTTGATGTGTGTGTGTGTGAGGTGTGTGTATGTGGTGTGTGTGTGATGGCTTGGCGAAGCGGGTGCAGCCCACTAGTCCTATAATAAGGAAAGTACTGTATTCGTCGGAAATCCAGTTTTTCACATTTCTGGACGAACCAGAGCCTCAGGATACCAAAAAAGTTGGTTTCAGCCATTAGTCCGTGCGTCTGTCTGTCCGTCTGTCTGAAAACAAGATGTCTCAAGAACAGTAAGATCTAGAGACTTGAAATTTAGTATGAAAGTATGTATCTTACATACCACACGAACCACGAAACTTTTAGTTGAAATCGGCCGCACTCTGCGACCGCAGGGCCGCAAAAAATGGCCGCTAGGACCGTTCCTATGGATGGTTCAATATATAAAAAAAATAGAGAAATCATTTTCTTTTATTAAAAAAATAATAGCAGTCTATTCCGATAATTTTTTTGATGTCTGGAACTTTTTGGACCTCGGCCCAATAATTTACCGGTATTTTGGGGGGACACACCCGCTTTGGCTAACTTTTTTATTTTTCATCCTACATAGATGGGGGTTGTGACATACCAAATCCAATGATTTTGAGGTGCTGATTACGAATTAGGCACTGATTTTGAACTATCTGTTACTGTTAAGTCACCAGTGGCGGATGGAGAAGTCGTTCTTTTTGGGGGATAAGAAAAGTCGTGTGATGTTCACACCGGATTTTTATTCACTGAAATGTTTTGATCACAGGAAACATCTAAACAACGCCAACACCATTTTACACGAATTCCAGAGTTTGTGGTGACGACCGCAGACGTAATTATTATTCATAACAAGTATCCTGTGTAGTCTTCCCACCTACATAGCTCTGAAATTTAAGTATAAAAATAATAATATAAATTCCTCTAGAATTAAAATAAATGTAACAATTATAATATGAATCTTTTCGGAATTTCCCTTTCATTGAAGGTTCAAAAATCCGGTGCCAACCAAATTTTTGCGGTTTTCACTGGAGCAAGAGTTTTACAGAAGCCTTTTTCACCACACGAAAGTTTACTTCCGAGAAATTTCTACTATTAGAAATCGAAAGTATCGTGTCAAGTAGCACCAGCCAACCGGCCTATATTAACATTTAATAGTGCTGGAGGAACAGGTAATGAAGATCTAATATTGGACTTTAGGGGACATGATAAGATGTGAGGAACAGTGAGTAGCTCACCACAAGTACAAGAAGGAGGGGGACTTTTCTTGAATAGGAAAGCGTGGGTGGCGCGTGTATGGCCAATCCTCATACGCGTAAGCAGTTATGATAAACCTGTTGTTCTAACCAAAATTGTGCGATTCTCACTGGAACTGGAGTTGTAGAGAAGCCCATTTCACAGCACGAAATTTTACTTCAGATAAATTTCTAATATTAAATTTTTCACTTCACTGCTTATTCAAAATCGCGATATCTCTACAACTCGAAACTCTCAATAACACGAAACAACGTTTTTTTTCCATTGAAATTCAACTTCTTTTTTTCTGTTTCGTCCCTTGTACAATCAAGTTATTGACAGAACAGGAGTCAATAGTAGAAATTTATTATGCGTTGTAGCACAAATAGTCATAATCAGACTGTTAAGTATATTCTTGTCGAATTTGTACAGTCTTTTCTTCTACGCCACATTTCACGTAAACCTAAAAAATGTATTTTGAACAACATTTTTATTTATTTGACAAAGATAAAATAATTATTTCAATAAAAAATAAGAGGAAGGTATAATTCGTCTTCAAAGTTAAAAACTGTGAAGAAGATGGGGTAAGTGATATACAATTTTCGCATTTCGCCAATGCAAAGACTTCAGGCCATGGGTAATAAAGCCAGTGATGTGGGGCTTGACCTCTTCAATACGACCCTAGATCAAATAAGTAAATGTGATCTTTTTACTATTTAGGATTTAATTTTAAGGATTTTTTTTTATTATTTATATTTAAATCTAGTTAAGGATTTTTTTTTATATAATATACTCGCGATATTGTTTAAATGGATGCGATATCCGTAAATTCAACCAAAAAAAAAAAAAAAAAAAAAAAAAAAACAATATTATTATACAATTATACATATACAATTCACTGAAATTTAAAATCTTCAAAGTAAATTGTAAAGATTTATAATGAAATGAATTCCTTATTAAAATGATTTTTCTATTATTTTTTTAAAAATATATATGAAATATGATAAAAGAAGTTTATATTCTTAGAAATTAAGAATGAAGCAAATTAAAGTAATTCTTTCTGCCAGACAACAATACTTGGCAATTAGTTCGAGCAACTTTTTACATGAAAAATATGCTCATTTGTAAGGAACAATAATAAGCTGATGATAAGAAAAAAGAGAGAGATAGAGAGCGAGCGAGCGAGAGAGAGAGACAGAGAGAGAAAATTGAATTGAATATTTTATATTTAGAGAGAGAGAGGGAGAGAGAGAGAGAGGGAGAAAGTGGGGCAAGGAGAGAGAAAAAGGAGGAAAAAAAGACAAAAGTATAATATCACCTTACTGATACTGCCTGATCAGGACTTATGAGTCCCATTATTCCAGTAGTAAACTCATGACATTATTATTATAGCTTGATGTCTCTAAAAAAGAAGGATAACTAGTCATGTCCCAGTCTGTCTTTGAACTAGCGACCCCTGAATCACCAGTCTAAAAGCAAGAAATATAAGGATTAATGTATTGGGAATCAAGAGATAGAGAAACAGAAGAAGAGAAGGAGAAGGAGAAGGAGAAGGAGAAGGAGAAGGAGAAGGAGAAGGAGAAGGAGAAGGAGAAGGAGAAGGAGAAGGAGAAGGAGAAGGAGAAGGAGAAGGAGAAGGAGAAGGAGAAGGAGAAGGAGAAGGAGAAGGAGAAGGAGAAGGAGAAGGAGAAGGAGAAGGAGAAGGAGAAGGAGAAGGAGAAGGAGAAGGAGAAGGAGAAGGAGAAGGAGAAGGAGAAGGAGAAGGAGAAGGAGAAGGAGAAGGAGAAGGAGAAGGAGAAGGAGAAGGAGAAGGAGAAGGAGAAGGAGAAGGAGAAGGAAGGAGAAGGAGAAGGAGAAGGAGAAGGAATCGATAATGAATATGATGATTAGGTGGATATTGAAAAGCATAAGATGAACGAAGAAAAAAAAATAATTGAAATTAATTTTATTTTTCCATTGTCATTTTTTATCCGACTACTGTCTTTCTGTCTCCAATTTTTTCATTTTAGTTTATTCTTCTCGTCTTTTACTCTTTTGTTTCTCTCTCTTTCATTTATTCAAGTCCTCTCTCTCTCTCTCTCTCTCTCTGTCTCAAACTAATCTATTTTAAATGATAATGAAAGAGCTGCGTCACGTAGAGAGGGAGAGAAAGTTAGAAGGAGTGAGGAAAGGATACAAAAAAGACAGAGAAGGATTCAAAAAAAAAACCGAGAGAGAACGAAGAAGGATTAAAATAAAATGATGAAAGAGGAAGAGATACAACGTTGTAAAACAGGCGATGAAGCTTACTAAATACGGAGACACAGAAGATAGAGAGAGAGAGAGGGGGGAAGCGTCTCTTGAGTTGTGATAAAAAATACTGTAATGTCACTCCTTATATTAAAACAATTCTATGTAACAATAAGGACAAGTAATTAATATTAATATATATAATTACTCACTCAGGTTAAGCACTCGCTTACCATGTGGAACGTCCCGAGTTTGATCCCCCAAGCCGACAAAATTAATTGTATTCTAAATTTGGTTACATTTTATAGAAGGTATACCTACTTCTGGTCTTGCTCATTGCATAACTAAAATAATATACGGCGTTCATATTCTTACATAAAATAATTTTATCAAGCAAAACGCTAGTTTGCAACGGTAAGAAAACAAAACGAGCGTGTATACTTACGCTAAACCTAGTATAATAAACGGTTACAAGCATTTGCACTATCAGAAAATTTTCAGAAAATAAATCCCCCTGAATAATTTTGACAAAAAATGACGAATTCAAACAAGCACCATTGAAAGTGTGAAATTTATCTAGGAGAGAGTAAGAGAGAGAGAATAAGATAGGGAGAGAGAGAGATGAGAAAGAGAGAGGACAGATCACGAGAAGGAACACAAAAAATTGGATGGAAATATCATATAAAAGCATACAAGATAGATTGTAAAGAAAAAGAGAGCGAGAGAAAAAAAGAGAGAAAGAGAATGAGATGACGCAGGAGGGGGATAAAGAATTGAGGAATGATGAAAAAGAAACGTCTTGGAGGAATTAACCAGAGAGTGACAGAGCATGATGGATAGGGGTTTAGCTCCTTTTAATTTCCTCCCCAGTATTTAATGTATCCTCTTGTATCCCATTCTCTCTCTTTTAACCCAATTCCCTCTTCACCATGTCTCTTGTCTCCCATCTTTCTTCCTTGGCTCCTATTCTCTGTCTCTGTCTCCCATTCTCTCTACCTTGTCTCCTATTCTTTTCTATCCTTGTCTCCCATTCTCTCTCCCTTGTCTCCCATTCTCCTCTCTCCCTTTGTCCACCTCCCATTCCTCTCCTCCTTCATTCCTCCTATTCTCTCTCCCTTGTCTCCCCTCATTCTCTCTCCCTTGTATCCCATTCTCTCTCCCTTGTCTCCCATTCTCTCTCCCTTGTCTCCCATTTCTCTCCTCCCTTTCTCATTCTCTCTCCCTTGTCTCCTCATTCTCTCTCCCTTGTCTCCCATTCTCTCTCCCTTGTCTCCATTCTCTCTCTCCCTTGTCTCCCATTCTCTCTCCCTTTTCTCCCATTCTCTCTCCCTTGTCTCCTATTCTCTCTCCCTTGTCTCCCTATCTCCTTCTCTCCTTATCTCCCATTCTCTCTCCCTTGTCTCCTCATTTCTCTTCTCCCTTGGCTCCTATTCTCTCTCCCTTGTCTCCTTTTCCTCTCTCCCTTTCTCCCATTCTCTCCCCCTTTCCTCCATTCTCTCCCCCTTGTCTCCTATTCTCTCTCCCTTGTCTCCCATTTCTCTCCTTCTCCCTTTCTCCCTTCTCTCCCCTTGTCTCCTATTCTCTCTTTCCTTATCTCCCATTCTCTCTCCCTTATCTCCCATTCTCTCTCCCTTGTCTCCCATTCTCTCTCCCTTGTCTCCATTCTCTCTCCCTTGTCTCCATTCTCTCTTTCCCCTTGTCCTCCCTATTCCTCTCTCCTTAGTCTCTACTTCTCTCTCTCCCTTGTCTCCTATTGTCTCTTCCCTTGTCTCCCATTCTCTTCCTTGTCTCCCATTCTCTCTCCTTGTCTCCCATTATCTCTTCCTGGCTCCTATTCTCTCTCCCTTGTCTCCTATTCTCTCTCCACTTTCGTTCACATTCTCTCCCTTCCCTTTTCTCCCTTTTCCCATCCCCCTTGTCTCCTATTCTCTCTCCCTTGTCAGAAGACAACAATTGGACTTACGCAGCTCGGTGGATCATTAAATAATAATAATAACACTCTTTATAGAAGGTAACCACCAGGCGAGGTTAATGCTGAAAGCATTTTTTACCACTACCCTCAGAGTCTTATACTATGTGGTCACAAACTCAATTAATGAGGAAAAAATCATGCACCGGTGGGATTCGAACCAACGGATCCCTACGCTACTAGATAACCAGACCAGTGCAAGAATAGTGTCTTACAAATAAATACTAATGAATTTTAAATAAAGTCAATTTGTCCTCTAATATTTCTAGCACAAAAATTCGCTCTCGTTTTTTACTTTCCTTATCCATAATTAAGGAAAAGTATTGTATTCGTCGAAAATTTGACCTACCAACAGTTTTTCACATTTCTGGACGAATCAAAGCCTCAAGGATACCAAAAAAGTTAGTTTGTCAGCCATTGGTCCGTGTGTCTGTGTGTGTGTGAAACAGGATATCTCAAGAACGTAAGAGCAGAGACTTGAAATTTGGTATGGAAATTAATTTTATACACCAACGAACCACGAACTTGGTTGCAATCGGCGCAGAATGCGGCCGCAGGGCCGCAAATATGGCCGCAAGCGCCGTTTCTATGAATTGGTTAAAGAACAAAAAAAAATAGAGAACAACATTTTCTTAGATTAAAAAAATAATAGAGTCTATTCTGATCATTTTTGATATCTTGAACTTTTTGAACTCGGCCCAATTACCGTATTTTGTGGGACCCGCTGGACTAACTTTTTTAGTATTCATCCTAGATGGGATTGTGACATATCAAATCCAATGATTTTAAGGTGCGATTACGAATTTGATGTTAATTTTAGATAAATGTTACCTTTAAGTCACCAGGGCTTGGTCCCGTTTCCATTCCTAATATGATAAGAAAGTCGTGTGATGTTTACACCAGATTTTTCTTTGGTGATCCAATTAAAATCGTTTCGTACATCTCCGCTTGTTCGTATCAAGCGAGGTCACCGAAGTCAACTCATTCTGAAGGTCTTCAGAAGACTTTCTTCATTAATTTTCCTGACGTCTTTGTTGAAAGAGAGAGAAGGAGAGGAAAATTAAGGAGACAGTTAGTGAATGAGGAGAAAGAGAGAGCAAGGGAATGGGAGATAGTGAAAGTTAGAGAGAGAAGAGAGAAGAAAGAAGAGAGAATATGGAGGTGGGAAAAAGTAATGAGGAGAGTGAAAACGGAGGTAATAGGGAGAGACTTTTAAGTCGTCCTGAGAAAGCTTTCGTGTTGAAACATTAGCAACTCCTCCCCATCCTTAATTTCTCCTCCCCCCCTAATTTCTCCTCCCCCTGATTTTAATTTCCTCCTACCCCGTTCTATTTATAGGCCTTTTTCTTTTAACCTCAGGTTTTTCTTAAACAGTATTCTCCCTCCTCTTTGCTTCTCCCCTGGAAATTTTCTCTTCGTAATTTTTTCCATCACTATTTCTCTTTGTTCTATTTTTTTAATTTTCTTTTCTACTCCCTGTCTCTCAATCTTTTATTTTCTTTTTTTCTTTTTTTTTTTCTTTCTCTTTCTACTTTCTCTTTCTCTCTATCTCTAACTCTTCCTCTGAATTTTCTCTCTTCATCGTCCTCTGTTTCTGATTTCCTGCTTTATCTATCGATCTCTTTTTTGATCTGTCATCTTTCTTTAATTATATATATATCTCTTTTATCTGTCTTTTTGATCTTTTTCTCTCTTTATTATCTATCTCTTTTTCAGATCTCTCTCTCTCTCTCTTCTTTATCTATAACTCTTTCTGACTCTCTTTATTTCTCTCTCTATCTCCTTCCTCTCTCTCTGTACATTTCTGATCTCTATTCTTTTGTTCTCTCTCTCTCTTTCTAGCTCTCTTTTCCTCTCTTTCTCTCAAACACTCTTCTTCTTTATACAAAAAAAAAAAAATAACGTCTAGGGTGTTGTTGTTTGTTCTTGTCATGAAGTTTTCATTTTTCATTTCATTTTGCAAACGTCATGACAGAGTGACTAGAGATATGACTGAGACACATTGAGTGCTGAGAAAAATTAAAAGTGTCATAAGGTGAAAAAAAATAGAGGGATAGTGAAGAACTATTATTAATAAAGGAGAGATAGTGGGTGTGTGTAAGAGAGAGAAAAAAAGAATAGAACAAAAAGGAGCGAAATAGAGAGTGACAAGGACAAATAAAAACATGAAGAAGAGAGAGAAAGAAAACATTAATGAGAAAAGGTACAGAAAAACAGAAAAGTAGAGAAAAATAGAAAAAAAGGAAGAGAGAAAGAGAAACTGTTAAATAGTTAGAGTTGGCTGAAAAAGTGTAACAAGAGGGAGAAAGAGAAAGAGAGAACGATAGAAAAAGAGAATGAGAGAGAGGGAGAGAAACTTCGAAAAAGAGAGAGCGAGGCTAAGAAAGAGGGAGAAAGAGGGAAAATGAGAGAAGAAAAGAGAGAGAAAAAAAGAGAGATATAGAGAGAGAAATTAGGAGAGAACGAGAGAAGGAGAAAGAGAGAAAGAAAGAGAGGGAGAGAGAATAAGAAATAGAAAAAGAGGAACAGCTAAAGAGAGAGAGAGAGGGAGAGAAACTGCGAAAAAGAGAGAGGGAGGCTGAAGAACTGAGTAACAAGAGGGTGAAACGGAAAGAGGAAGATAAATAAAGAGAGATAGAGAGAAAGAGAGAGAGGGAAAGAAAAGAAGAAAGAGAAAATGAGGAGAGCTAAACGAGAGAGAGAGAGCTAAAGAGAGAGAACGAGAGAGTAAGAAAGGGAAAAAGAGGAACAGCTGAAAAGAGACAGAAGGAGAGAAAGGAGAGAGAAAGAGAGAGAGAGAGAGATTTGATTGATTTGATTTTATTCTTTATTTTATACAATTTGGATACATAATATGACACCTCCTAACATAATTCTACCTGTTTTGGGGGTGGCTCCTCTCATTTATAAATTAATTAACTGTAATAATATTTAAAAGCGCTATAGATAAGTAGAAGTTTAGTTATGAAAATGTAAATACAGGTTGTAGATGGAATATAAAAATTGTATAAAAAAATTGGGATATAAAAATTGTATGAAAAAAATGTAAATGTAATATAATAAGTATTGACAGTCACCATGGTAGAGCGAGTTAGCGGCCAGCACCGCAAGCACGGCGACCCGGTTCGATTTCCAGCGGGCAGGAATATTTCCGCTCTGCACCCGATGTTCGGTGTCCACTCACACCTCGTGAGAAAAAGAGCATCACTTGTAGAGAAACGACCAGTGACAGCATCACCAGAGTAAAAAAATTAATGTAACAGAATTTGAAAGTACAGGTATAGTAATGGCGCCACCGTAAAGAAGCCTGTGCTTCACCACAAGAAAATCATACATAATAATATTGACAAAAGATAGATGGATTCGAATAATTTAACTGAGTGATTATAAATAAAAATTGATAAATGACAATAAGTGAAAGTGTAGGAAAAAAAGTAATAAGTAATAAGATAATTTAAACTCGTAATTATAAAGAAGAGAGTAAGAAAGGAAAAAAGAAACAGCTAAAAGAGACTGAAGGAGAGAACAGGAGAAATAGAGAAGAGAAAGAGAGAGAGGGAAAAGGGAGGATAAGAAAGATAAAAAGAGGAGCAGCTAAAGAGAGAGAGAGAGAGAGAGAGAGAGAGAGAGAGAGAGAGAGAGACAGTAAGAAAGAGAAAAAGAGGAACAGCTAAAAGAAACTGAAGGAGAGAACAGGAGAAAAGAGAGAGAGAAAGAGAGAGGGAGAGAGGATAAGAAAGATAAAAAGAGGAGCAGCTAAAGAGAGAGAGAGAGAGAGAGAGAGAGAGGACAGTAAGAAAGAGAAAAAGAGGAACAGCTAAAAAGAGACTGAAGGAGAGAACAGGAGAAATAGAGAGAGAAAGAGAAAGAGAGTCAAGAAAAAAAGAGAGAGACGGAAAACCCCTGCGTGACAGATTAGTCAGAATATAAAGTTGTTAGGAAAAAAGCATAATACCTCAGAAAGCTTATGACAACTTTAGCGGGCTAGTATGGATCGATGGCAAAATTTCAAACTATAATAATAAATTATAATATTGTTGTTTTATTAACATTGTATTATTATGAAATTATTATCATCGTATCTCTATTTTTATTGGGTCATGCTTTGGGTTTAACAATTTTATTACCACGAAAAGTTCGGGGTTGATCAAAGATCCGTTTGATCAAAGTAAAGCTCAGTAGTAAAGGCGGCACCCAGAGATTCCAGAGTTCGTGGGTTCGAAACCCAGCCGGAACATGACAAGTTATCCTCCCATTTGGATTTTTTACCACATAAAAAAACGTCTTGGGCTTACTGCTGGAACAATGGGAGTTTAATAGTCCTAATCGGGCAGTATAAATAAGGCGATAAAATTATTGTTTATATGGAACATACACTGAACTAAATTATTTTACCTGAACTATACGGAACTAACTGATCTTGACTAATTAGCGAAGGTAATGTGAGCCGAGCCATACCTGGAACATTGAAAAAGTGGGTCATTGTTATTGTCACTCTTATTATTTGAGGATTTCAGTAGTCACAGTGGCTGAGGCCAACTTTGCAAACATGTGGACCCAGGTCGATACCCGGCGGGGCAGGAATTTTTCTGCTCTGTACTTGTGGATGTTGAGGGTCCACTTATACATCGAAAAATGAGTAGCTAAAAAAAATAAAGAAAATTTACGATCTCTTGAGCTGTCTTGTATCGAGGTTCGACGATATCTTGCGTAAAATTGAAAGTCAAAATACAGACGTACATGCTACTTTTTTTTTAAGAAAAAAAAAAAGATAAGTGTTACACAGCCTTTTTTATTTCGTAGCTATGAGACAGGAGCTACTGTAGACGCTTATGGTCTGTGTTTATTAGGGTTTCACATCCTTGTTTCAACAAAGGTATTTCCTACCACTCGCTGAATATACAAAACATCTAAAATCAAAGCCTGAGGGGGGACTGGGAATAGCCAGCATAACGATGATGACAATGGGTGCATTCGAAATCAGAAACGTCACCAATCCATATCCTCACCAAGCTGGACGTTTGTTAGTACGGGTATATTCAACGTGCTATCTCCGTTGGTTTACCTACATATTTACTGTGTAACTGATGTTTCTTACTTTGTATAGGCGTTCTTCACACAATGCCGAGGTGTACAATGCATCAGAAGTCGTAATGCTAGTGTATCAATAAGAGATTCAAGACAAAGTTGATATTTTGCTGCAGAAATTCAACAACAAAAAAAATAGTTTGAGACAACGCAAACGCAACATACAGGAAAGTTTGACAAAAATCTTTACTCGTACGAAAGTTTCATCTCTTGATAGAAACATAAAATTTATGAGGAAAAGATAGAAATTTACTTTAGCTTGAACAAAGTAGAAATGGAAAATTTAATGTGGCTAATCGTGTTAAGGAGTCATAACTTTAAATTAAATTTGAAACAAAGAACCAGGAAAACTAAAGAAATAAAGTAAGAAGAGACATGACAAATAAATAATATATAGACAAACGAAAGAGAGAGAGAGATAGTGAGAGTAGGAGAAAGAGAGAGAGAGAGATAGTGAGAGTAGGAGAAAAAGAAAGAAAAAGAGAGAGAGAAAAATTCAATAAAAAAGACACACGCGTAAAAAAATTGTATGGAAGAGAAATATTGATAAAGTGCAAGAAAAGGAGAGAGGGAGAAAGAGAGAGAGAGAGGGAGAGAAAGGGAGAAAGAAAATAAGGAAGGCATAGAGAGATACAGAGGGAGAGATAAAGGGAGAGAGAAAGATGGAGAGAGGGACAAAGAGAGAAAGAAAGCGAGGGATAGAGAAAATGAGAGAGAGAGAGAGAAAAGGAGTAGTAGAGAAGAAGAGAAATAGACAAAGTAACCAGGTTGACATTTTGTCCCGGGAAAAAGTGTATAACTTTTGAATATGGTAAATAGGGGCAAATAATTGTTGATGTTCCTTAGAAGAAAAAAAAATGACTCTCTCACTGTAACTTGTCAAAATTCATTTGTCACCAATTCATGTGTGTATACAGGGTGGTCGGGAATTTGTGAACCACTCCAATTTCTGAAGAACGGCTTAAGATAACGAAAAAATCTAAAAAGTTTTTTACAACGCATTTGGTGAGTATTTTGGCGTAGTCAAAATTTGCTAAAAAAAATTACAAAGTTGCAAACCTTTGATTATTAAATGAGAACCCCCAATTTTTATTTCATTTTTGAAATCAGCGTTAAATTTTACTATTTAACTCCTATTCACACATTAGTTTTAATTTCGCAAATTCCGCGAACATTCGCGAATTTAGCGCGAACGCTTGCAGTCATTTTGAACACCGAAGTGTAGCATATCAAATCACATTAGAATTTCGCATGAGGACCTGTAGTGACTTTATTTTATAATAATAATAATAATAATATAATAATGCTTTTTCTTTGTGTTATGACTTTATTTTCTAATATTAGAAATTTCTCGGAAGTAAAATATTATGAAGTTACGTATGTCGCAGTGTTCAAAGTTACCCAAATCCATCCGACACGGAAAAGTAAGTAGGGAACCCTATTATCTTATAATTCCATTTTCTCGCGGATATGCAGTTCCCATTGTACAAAGCAATGCATACGGAACAATGTATGACTTCGGATGGAATAAGGTCGTACCGGGTGGAAAGGCTCGCAAGGTTTAATTTTTTTCTTCACACCTGTGGTTTTTTTAAATGTAAAAATACATTTAAACTCTAAAATGTAAAAATACATTTAAACTGTAAAATGTAAAATACATTTAAACTAAATGTTTCGTAGGGCCATGTACAAAATGGGTATTACCAGTTGGAATACAAATTAATAATAAGAATCAGCACGATGAACACTTATAGGAAGGATTTTTTTATCTACTTTATTTGTATTTTTTTTTTCTAAATAAAAGAACGTTCGAAAAACAAATTGAAAGAACATGAAAAAACTATACAAAAAGATTGAAATGTTCTTCGGTTTTTATAAAAAATATTATAAAAAATAACATTTTTAAAGTTTAGGTTAGGTCCAACACATGCAACTTTGAATAAATTAATAATTTTATTGAATTTGAAACCAAATGAACCACCCTGTTTCTTCTTTTCCTGCATGTGCAATGAATATATTACCGGGGAAAACTTGAGCGCCGTTATAAAAGACAAAACCAATTTATTTCAGCCGACCTCGGTCGTAGGATCGACAGCGCGGTGGCGTGGTGACCTGGAGGTAGCTGGTTCGAGTCCCGAGCATCGGAAATATATACGTAAAGTTTTGAGAAAGTGTGACTATTACTTTTTTTTAAGATGAGTGTATTGTATTGTATTGTATTATTTTATTGTGGTGATGCACAAGGCCTCTTCACAATTCTTGTGGTATCGCAGCATTACTAAGAGCCTCCTTCACATTTCGAATTATTATATTACATTAATTTCTTTTTACTCTGGTAATGCCGCCACTGGTCGTTACTCATACAAGTAACTACTCATTTTTCCTCACGAGGTATGAGTGGATCCCGAACATCCAAGTACAGTCCAGAAAAATTCCTGCCCCGCTGTGGATCGAACCCAGGTCACCGTGTGTGCAATGTCTAGCGCGCTAACTCACTCTGCCACAGTGACTACTTTAAGATGAGTGTTATACACCTATTTTTATTTCGTAACCATGAAACAGCAGCTACTGTAGACGCATGTGGTCTGTGTTGAAGCTTGCCTTCCCGTAGTCCTCCCTTCTGATGGGCGAGGAGTGACACAATACTGCCGTGAGCTCCAGCCAGTTTTCAAAAGCCACTCGGCCAAGGTGACATTGGTGACTACAAAGATTGGCAGTCTGGTAATCCAGGTAGCGTGAGGATCCGTTGGTTCGAATCCCGCCCAATGCATAATTTTTTCCTCATTAATTTTAGTATGTGACCACATAATAATAAGACCCTAAGAAGTAGGTGGTAGCATTAACCTCGCCGGTCATTAACCTCGCCTGTTGGTCACCATTCACTAAACAGTATTATTATTATTACTATAACAGAAAAAGGTGATGAAACACGAGATCAATGAACTTAATAGTCGAAATCTACAACCCCCCCCCTTCCCCCCCCAAAAAACTAACTTACCTATAAATTCCCTATTATCCTTGAAAATCGTAAACAATTCTCGAAATTTTATTGCCTCTAAATTTTATGTCGAATACTGTTTATTATCTTTTATTTTTGACCGTTGAAGAACTACACAGATCAAAAATGTTAATAAAATCAGAAACTAATAAAACTTACAATGGATTTTGAATATCCCTATCCGTCTGAGACTCTGTCTGACTGTCTCTCTGTTTCTTTCTCAATCTCTCTCTGTCTCACTCTCTCTCTCTCTCTCTCTTTCTCTCTCACTCGTTTTGAAAGACTACTTGTTTTTTCAGTCATTAACACTGAAAAAAAAATCACAGTTTCTTCTGAAAAGCCTCAACGTAAAATTTAAAAAAATGGCAAGCCTTTTATTTTTCTCTAGCTAATTGAAGAAATTTTCAACCTCAAGTAGCTAATAATAATTAGGAAGGTAGGTATGTTTCTATTCTATTGGCAGTGTACAATATGTACATTTAAATAAATTACTCTCTAAATTTAGGAAAAAAAGCAACGTAATTGTATAACTTTCGAAATAAGGTATTAAAAAGAAACAACTTATACTGCTTTAAACAGGGTAGTTCCTCAAAATATTTGAAATTATGAAACTCCATTTTTTCCGTTATCTTTTGTGATGATAAGTGGCGGATCAATTTTATAATTAAAACAATAACACCTTGTTTCTACTGCCCGATTAGGACTGTTAAGTCCCATTATTCTATCAGTGAGTTCGAAATTCACCTGATGCATGGATAAAAGCTCTCTGCTGGTAGGTGGTAGAATATGATTTAAGCATTCCTCGCTTAGTATCTTCCACTAGAATCAATGAAAAGAAGAACCTTCCCTTGTATCTTTTTATTGGAACTTTAGTTCTGAAAAAGTAAAAAAGGACACTGTCGTCTTTGTTATTGAATATTTAGGGCTTTTGACTAGTAATTTACCTAGCGTTACTTTGTTCTTGACACATTCGGATTGAAAAAGCTTTCCAAGTATTCTGATAAATAAATAATTTTATTACATACAATATTACACTTTTAGAATTTTACATCTTTTTTCTCATTTTTTTCTTATCGTTCTCATGGCGATCTACATTCCACACTAAGATCTACCTTAGTAGCTTGATCGATAAGGCGGTAGACTTGTAACCTGGAGGTCGCTGGTTTAAGTCCCGGCTTCAGCGTAGATTTAGTAAAGCGAGTTTGAGTAATTGTGACATCACGAAAGTGCTTAACACAATAATATGATAACTATTTTTTTTTTCTCGTTCTTATAGAGGTCTACATTTCACACCAAGAGTCACAAAGCTGTGTCCCTTGAATCGTGGGTCATTCATCACTACTTTTCTACTTTTCTTTTCTAACTGATGAGACCACCCCGTATGATCGCGGAGCTTATTAATGAAAACAGCGAAGTTTTTTCCGTGTCTCACGATATTACAGAATGGGAAAATCCAACCTCAATTAAAACTTAACGTTATTATACTCTCAGTTCCTTTCGGTTTTCTCCCTCGTTATCCCTCTCTCTTTCTCTCTCTCTCTCTTCCTCTCTCTTTCTCTCTCTCTTTCTTTCTTACTTTCTCATTTATCTCTCTCTCTCTGTCTCTCTTTATCTCTCTCTTTCTTCATTTTCTTTATCATTTCTTTTCCTTTTCTTTCTTTAGTTTGCAATATCTCTCCGTCTTTATACAGGATGTCTATAAATTTCGTCAACAAAATAGTCTTTGTGTGTGAGAAGACGAAATCGTCAGAAGAAAGATGGCGGCCATTATGGGCATTGAAAAAACGTAAGCTAGAAATTAAATTAATGTGACTGTTTGTATTGTTCAGCATATTGTTCAACTTTTATATTGTTTACAAACTTGAGTCTATTGTTTATCTTCTTGTTTAAATTAATTTTCAATGTATTCATCTGTCTCCCACTTACTCAAAACCTTCTTCTTTCACTTTTCCCAATCCTACTTGGGGTCGGCATTGTTCAACCTCATGGTTGAAGTTGGTTGATTGTGGCACATTTAAAGATTGGATGCCCTTCCTAACGCCAACGATTCTATATTATGATTTGACGTCTTAATAAGGACGGGGGTATTGTCCTCGATTTGCTGGGAAAAAATTAATTAATAAAAAATTCTCTTTTTTCGTCACTTTATTTAGTTGTTCCTCTTTCTTTTAATTCCTTTTTTTCTCCATAACTCCACGTTTGGTCTTGGTTTTCTTCTGCTGAATATTTCCTTCTCCATTGATTTTTTTCATCCCAATTTCTTTCCTTCCTCTTATTATTATTATTCTCCAGTGTATCTCCTTTCGAAGGTGTTAGACACCCCTTAAAAGGGTGTTTCACTAGGAGTAGAACTATGATCAAGTCTCCTGGTGTTGTTGTGTTCACAATGTGGGGAGGATTTTAGTTGGTCACTTGATTGTTCACCGTAAGCTCTCACGTGACCATCTATCCCCCTGGGTGATCCCATCAAGGGAAAATAGTTATTATTATTATTGTTATAATGAACTTCAACGCTTTTCAATTTTTTACTATCCTAACCTTTCTATCCTATATCCGCCGTTATTTTTCTCTCTCGTTTTTTTCCCTTCGTTATTTCCCGTCTATTTATTCAGGAATATTTACTCTTTAAATTTCTTCGTCGTCTTTGTCTATTTTTTCTTCCAACTTCTCAGTTATTTTTTCATCTTAACTTCTCATTTTTTTTTCAATTCTCATTCTTAATTTTTTTTCTGCACTATTTGTTTTCTTCCCTCACTCTCTCGTCCATCCAGATAATTGTATTCAGTTTTCATTTTTCCATTCTTGTATTGTTTGATTTAGATTTAAACTATGTTCTTTTCCATTGTAGGACTTGACTTCCTAATCATTTATTCATTTACTTGGCGTAATTATTACTTTCTATTGACTCAAAGGTATGGAAAGTATTGTTTTTGTTTACTACAATACAATCCTATGCTATATTTACCCATACAGCTAATTGCTCCTTTCTCTTTCTCTCTCTCTCTCTCTCTTTCTATTTATCTCTCTTCTCTATCACACACTCTCTCTCTGCAGTTGTTTGTAAGGTATATCTTTTGGTGCGTTAATCCTGAAGCATCACCCTAATGGGAACTGTTATGTTTCTTCTCGCCCAAAAGAGGGTAGGCAAACTACTGGTAGCTACAACACAGTCCACAAGCGTCAACAGTAGCTGCTGTTTCATAGCTACCAAATTTAAAAGGCTGTGGAATACTCGTTAAATTTTTATTTCAAAAATAACAACAATGCTTGGGACTCGAACCACCAACCTCCGAGTTATTAGTCCGCGGCTTTGTCTAACGCGGTACCGAGGTCATTAGTAAGTACAATAATAATTGTGAGAGGTCAGACATGTGCCATGGAGGTTATAAACTGGAAGAAATAACAGAAATAGAAAAAGTGAGGCAATAAAAGTGTGAAATGAGAAGATCGTTGCCATATTTTTCACTTTCCTTCTTTTCTACCTCTCTTATTATTCTACTCTCTCTATTTTTTTCTCTTCTCTCTCTCTTTTTATAGCTTTCTCTCTCTTTATAGCTCTCTCTCTTTCTCTCTCACTCTATTCACCCCTCTCTCTCTCTATCTTTCTCACAACCCCTCTACATCTATCTTTCTTCCTCGCTGTCAAGATCTTATAACACTCAAATAGACAAACATAAAAGCACAAGTGTTTGGTGAAGCGAAGCAAAAACTTGAAGAATAAAATATGGCGACCCAATAGTGTGCCATTCAGCCAAGGAACTTTCAAAAACATCTCGCAATCGTACGTACAATAGATAATATTATATAAACATAACATTATTTTATATCAATATATATTTTTTCCTCGACACACTTTGGAGGTTTAAATGTCAGAAGTCAGGAAGGTGTGCATAAGAAAGAATTATGAAAGAGGAATTGAAGCTTGAGAAAGGATAAGAGGAGAGGTAATGAATAGGATAGGAGGGAGGTAAGGGGGAGGATAGTGGAGAGGTAAGGAATAGGATAGGAGGGAGGTAAGGAGAAGGATAGGGGAAAGTAAGGAAGAGGATGAGGGGGGGCTAAGGAATAGTATGTTCGGGAGGTAAGGGAAAGGATAGGGGGAGGTAAAGAAGATGATAAGTGCAATAACCCCGCCCTTTTGTTAGGACATATGTATATATTTTATTTATTTTTTTCTTGTTTATATTATTAATATTGTCAATTTTTATATTTAATTTTTACCATTATTTGTCTGTATATATATCATATTCTACTAATAAAGAGTTTCAAAATAAATAAGTGGGATGTAATGAAAAGGATAAGGGGAGGTAAGTAAGAGGAAAGGGGGGAGGTAATAAGGAAGAGAATAGGGGGAAGTTAAGGAAGAGGTTGGAGAGGAGAAAAGGAAAGAGATAAAAGAGGAAGATCAGAAAAATAATTGGGAGAAAGAGATATCTACAAAATGAGGTTATTGAGATGAAAAAAATGAAGGAAATATTCAAAAGGAGGCAACTACTCTGAGCATTACAGTCCTCTCTTTAAATAAATGTATGTTATATATAAAAATACATAAATAGAAATAGATGTAAGAGATTGCAGGGGAAAGAGAATTTGATTTGATTTTATTCTTTATTTAATACAATTTATTGTAATTTAAATAATAATATGATATCTCCTAAGATAATTCTACATTATTGTTGAGGTAGGCATCTGAAGACAGAAGAAAAGATAGAGGCAATAGGAGAAAATAGGTTAGAGAAAGAGATAGATAGAGAGAGAGAGAAAGGAGGAGGGAGAGAGAGTGAGAGAGAGAGGGAAAGAGAGAGATGGAGAAGGAGAGAGAAAGAAAAGAAGAGAGAGAGAGAGATAGAGAGAGAAGGAGAGAAATAAAGTAAGAGAGAGATACAGAGGGAGATATAGAGAGAGGGAGTGATAGAGAGAGAGAGAGAGAGAGAGAGAGAGAGAGAGAGATAGAAAATCAGAAAGAAAAGGAAAGTAAAATTTCGTGTGTTTTTGTTTTGTGTATGAGCAGGCAAGAAGGAAAAGAGAAGAGGACTTAGGACGTAAATATTTCATACAATATTCGAGAATCTCTTGTTAACATTGGACAAAGAGGGAAGAGGAAGAAAGGAGAGGGAGAGAGAGAGAAATGGAGAGGAAGGTTTGGAGATTTCCATCTCTCTCATTAAAAATTCAACACTCAAGCACGATGTAACTTTATGAGGAGGATTAACAAAGCTATGAGAGAACAAGAGTAGGGAACATGGGAACAAGAGTAGAGTACAAGAGTAGGGCATAAGAACAGGGAACAAGAGGAGAGAACAACAGTAGGAATCAAGAATAGGGAACAAGAGGAGAACAACAGTAGGAATCAAGAATAGGGAACAAGAGTAGGGAATAAGAGTATAGGTAACAGGATTAGGGATCAGGAGTAGGGAACAAGTGTAGGGATCAGGAGTAGGGAACAAGAGTAGGGAACAAGAGGAGGGAACAAGAGTAGGGAACAATAGTAGGGAACTGCATGCTGATCACATCACGACGGGGTTTGACCCTCCATTCGCTGGAAACTCACAAACCAGCAACTCAAATTAACCTTACCTAGCCCAAGTGCGGCCAGAAATAGCCACCATAACTAGGGCTCGTCTTTAAATGGTCACCCATCCAAGTCCTAACCTCGCTGGACGTTACTAAACTTCAGTGACAGATCAAAAACTGGTGTTTTCAACGTGACATCAACGCGGGTTTAAATTTTTTTAAATATATTGGTTTATTATTATTTTTCGTTAGGCAGGAAATTTTTTTTAAAAATATTTGTGTTAATCACTTTCGTGATACCACAACTACTCTAACTCGCTTCACTAAATCTACGCTGAACCCGGGACTTGAACCACCGACCTCCAGGTTACAAGTCCGCCGCCTTATCGATCAAGCTACTGAGGTCGGTGGGTTTGGTTAATTACTGTACACCTGTACAATACAAGCTAATGAGGCTGCTGTTCTCGCCATCCACTTAGTCATAATTATTATAGACAAGTCACGCCAAATTCAGTAAGCACAACATAAATGCTGGGGCAATATAACTACACTTGTTGCTGTTTTTGATGCCAGCTTATACGAACAACACACTCGAACATTTCTAATTAAAACCATCTGTCAGTTGGCATTATTCAAGCAGCAGTTGATGTAACCTCACTTTATTAATATTATTTAAATCTTATTAAAAAGCAAATTAAGAATAAATAAATAAAATAATGAAAAATAGATTGAAAAAGTAAGAAATAAATAACAAAGAAGAAAATAATACTAATCTTCTAACTAAAGGACGAGGTTTTTGCCTGCGGCCATCTCTTCCACCCAACTTTTATATTACTGCAATAATGATGGCTAAAGTTTTCATATTTCTGATCACCTATTCAGCTGTAATCATAATATCAGGTAAGTTTTTTTTTTTTTCTTTAACAACCTACCTATGTATTTGTGTCAATCACATTTGTTATGTCACGATTACTCGAACTCGCTTTTTAACACCTTTTTTTTCAAGGACGTTACAAAATGAAACACCTGTTTCAAGAGTTTTTTTTTATTTTTATTAAGAACAAAACATTGTTTCAAAAATAATTCTTATAACTATAAATTGAAACAACAATACCAATGTTCACATTAAAATTAAATAATTAATTAAGAGTTGCAGTCACAGTGACAGCATCAGGAAGGCTGAATTTTAATGTGATCTTCTCTCCTTACCTCCCACAGCGACAGCGAGTGGCAGAAACAATTCTCTGAATAAAGAAAAAAATCCAATGAATTTGGATCAGGAAAGTACAAGGACAGCACTGAGTGTGGAAAACAGTCCAATAATTATTGATTCGGATAAAGAGGATAGTCCAACGCCTGCATTGGGTAGAGGAAGAAGTTCAACGACTAATGTGGACAAGGGAAAAAGTCCAATGATTGACTCGGGCAAAGGCAAATCTACCACAAGAGATTTGGACAAGGGAAAAGCTCCAATGACTGATTTGCAGAAGGAAAAACCTATACGAGCTTTTGATTTGAATTTGTGGCCCGAGAATCCTACCCTACCTGGCCTGCAAATTGAACTTTCCACTCCTCAGCAAGTTGTACAGCGACGGCGCACTGACGGGCGCAGTCGACAGCAACATGAGAGGCCTCAGCAGCCAGTTAACCTCGAGCTGGGACTAAAGCAAGCCAAGGATGTACCCAAGAGGTTAAGAGATAAAGAGGCGGTGAATAAAATAGCAAAACGAATTGCGGGCTGAAATTAATAAGCATCTACATAAAAAGTAAGACACTTTTTTGTAATGTTAAATCTCGTTAAATCAAAAAGTAAATTATGCATTACTACTTATTTTTATTGTTTGAAAAAATGTACATAATGATCTATATATATTTGTATTTAATTTCGGTTCCAAGTGCAGTATGCTATCAGGAAAGGTGGGTTTTCAGTGGGTGGAAATCCCACACTTCAGGCTAAGACCTGGGTGTCTAAAAGATTTTTCCCCGCCCTTCCTTTATTATTTATTTTTTTTTTTTTAATGATAGTATTATTATTTTATTTCTTGTATGTAATTAGTGTTGTAAATAAAATAAATATAATTATGTTGAATATTTTTTTGAAAAACAAAATGGTCTCTGTCCCCAGGAAGCCAGAGCCCGAGATAGACGAGAGCTACGAGGCCAGCATCCCGCCCATGAGTGTCCACTGGGCGCCCCTGCCTCCCCCGCCCTCCCCCCTCCACCCCCGAGGTGGACCATAGTGGCACCCCGCTGGGGGTCGCCCACCCCAATGCTAACATCACGGTCCCCACTCGTCTCATCGAGATGATTCTCAGTGGTCAAGTCAACACCAACCCGAGACCACCTGGAAAGAAATAATCAACTAACCACCTCAAAAAAAAAATAATAATAATAACCACTAACCACCTTGATATATTAATAATATAATAAAAATAAAATCATTTGTTTTTTTTTGCTTTCTTTTTTTACAGAGGACCGACCCATCCTAAGCCATTTCTATTTTGGCTTCTAATATGAGTGAATGAAAAATAAATATAATCCATCAACATTCATCTCAAAATCGTATTTTTGTCTAGATAATTCCGCCACTGGTCGCTGTCCACATTGAAGCAGCTACTCATTTTTCCTCACGAGGTGTGAGTGTAGCCAGCTTGGCTACAGCTGGAGGGGGAATGATGGTTATTTTAAAGTTGGCTCGTCACATATTTCTATGTGCGATCAACTGTCTGAAGACTTCGACTTTTTCATTTTTTAAGCCATCAAACCCTTAAGATACTACAAGCTAGCCTGCCTAGCTTGAAGTATCCTAAGAGTAGTAAGAGTTGCCTTGTAAGGGTTGGCTAGTCAGTTCTCTGTTTATAGTCCTCTAGCGCGACACTGGGCTTCTCCCAGTTTAACGTCCCCCAGCCAGACTGCCTGTTGTAGAGTGTAGACATCTAATTAGCTGGAAACAACTGCACATGCACAGGTGTGCTAATATGATATCCATATGTATATGAACACGAACAGGTAATCAGATGTAGGATCATCACAAAGTAACATGACCTATGGATTTTTTATTTTATTAACATAGACTGGTTGGAGTTCCACAAGAGAAGCAACAATAATATTATCACACCGTCTGAGCCACACCAATTTTCACATCACACTATTTAGATTTATTGTGACCAGTTGATTCTAATTGGTTTTAACATCCTGATTTGAAGTAGTCGGGACGGAGGTTTTACACTCCATTCACTGGGAAACCAGCTACCACATTAACCTCACCCAGCCTGGGTAGGGTCAGAAATGCCAGCCTCACGTATTTCGAGGGAACAGAATTTTCTAAAGTCTGCCCCTACCGGGAATCGAACTTCGGAGGCTGGCTGACCTATGGATGCGCCATACATGATTTTTTTATATATCAATATGTAAACACGTTCGCGGGGTTAACAAATATAGTATGAATGTGATTTCCCAATAAAACTACAATCATACACAATTTAACTCTATGCATATGTATGGCTTTGATTCAAGGTGAAAAATATGGTTCACATGAAGTAAGGAAATGAAAAAGAACGTAAACCAGTATCATCCACTAAGGGCCGGAAAATGAAACAGGTAGATTGATATAAGTGGACGATCCTTTAATTTCCACTAGCCTGCCCCCACAACCAATCATCAACCAGCCAGCAAGCTATATGTTAAGCACTATAAGCTAAGTTAAGAGATACTGTCCATTTAGATTAATCTAATCCTGTTTCATAATTCGGCTTTTTTTTCCCGTATTTTGGAAAGCCCTGAATTCAATAAATATAAAAATACATAACGGTCTTCAGCATGTGCTTTCGATATTGACAAAAGGTCAAAATGAGAGAGAGAGAGATGAAAAGAAGAAATGGAAAGAGCGTGAGAGAGGAGAGAAGACAAATAAACTGCTAACATCACACGACTTTCTATTACTGAAACTAAAATTAAACAAATTGAGAGTTTTCTGAGCACTTTAGATAGGTAACTTTGAAAAACGAAGTAATTTCCAAAAGAAAAATCAATTTATTTGCAAGAGAAAAATGGACTTATTTGCAAGAGAAAAATGAATTAATTTGAAGAGAAAAATGAACTTATTTCCATGAGAAAAATCAATTTATTTGCAAGAAAATGCCACTTAACATTGTATAAAATAAACTTATTTGCAAGAGAAAATGAATTTATTTGCATGTACCACAAGCAATAACTGATTAGTCAGCTTTGAGACATTACCGAAAATAAAATGGCAGATTTTGTTACGAGTGCGTTCTGTTAACATGTGTACTATTAGGGAAGCTTTACGTGGTAAATTCTTCGACTTACCGTTCTAGAGGTATTTTGATTATTATAAAGTCAAACCTGTATATGTATAAGAGAACTCAAGTGATTAGAATTCTTTTCTTAAATATCCAGGTTTCTCTTATAAAGAGGTTATTTTCCCTTAGAGAGATGTAAATTGAACCAGGAAATTGTTTTTATATCACAGTTTCTCTTATATCTAGGTTTGAATGTAATCGCAACCTCATTAAGATCGATAAAAGTTACTTTTTTCGAACCGAAAGAAAATATTTATTTCAGAGATGCTATCTGTTTCGAGGAAAATAACAAGTACCAATAACAATACTTTCTTCACCGTACAGGTAATAGGAAGTAAAAAGATGAAAAAATGGAAATGAAAGAAAGAGAAAGAGTGAGAGAGAGATAGAGAGAGAGAGAGACAGAGAGAGATAAAAAGAGAGAGAGAGAGAAGCGGCATAATAGCACTCCTCGAGCATATTAAAAAAAGGTAGACGATAGGAGCTACTGGAATTTTTATTTAATGGTTGGGTTTTTTTTATCAACATTCTTCTATACGAATATAAACAGAGGTGGATGAGAAGAGGGGAGAGAGAGAGAGAGAGGAAGAAATATAAAATTGAGATTAAAGAGGAGGAGAGAGGGAGAGAGAGGCGGGGGAAGAATTTTAAGGAAGAGGAGAGAGAGAGAGAGGAGAAATTTTAAGGAAGAGAAGAGAGAGAGGGAAATAAATATTGAATGGAGATGAAATAGGAAGAGAAGGAGGAGTGGATGAGAGGAGAAGGAAAGGGGAGAGGAGGAGGAGGGGGAGAGGAGGAAGAAAGGGGAGAGAGAAGGAGAGGGGGATTGGATGAGAAGAGGAGGACAGGGGATAGGAGGGGGAGAGAGGAGAAGAGGGGGAGGAGGGGGAGAGAGGAGGGGGAGAGAGGAGAAGAGTAGGAAAAGCTGGAGGTGGGGGAGTATTTTGCCGAAGTCCCATTTAATAATGGAATGTCTCTTCGAAGCACCTTTCCTGAGTCCTTCACTCCCTACCTCTTCATGACTTCCCAACGCCTCCTTTTTCTGGGTGACAAAATATCTCCAATATCATTGTGTATAGGGCGATCAAAGTACTGCAAATTTAGTTCGTCATTGTTTTCGGCGATGGATAACTAACATTATTACTAAACAATGTCGATCAAACTCATGTACATCTAGTACAACTTTTCACTTTTCTGTTTATACTGATACTGAAATTTTATTTACACTTTATATTCAAAAGGTATGTACCTAGTTATAATTATGTAATAGGTATCTATTAAACAAAGCCTAATCAAGGGCCGTGATAATGCCTTTGGTTTTCTCTTCCGTGATACGAGCTATGGAATTATTATTACAGTTAATTATTCATTTACTGTAATAATAATAACACTCCTAAGTTGAGGGTATCATTTTCTACGATCTAACCCTCAGAGTCTTATTTTTATGTGGTCACAAATTTATGAGGAAAAATTCATGCATTGAGTTGTATTCGAACCAACGAATCCCTAAGCTACCTAGATTATCAGACTAGCGCTTTAACCACTTTACTACCAGCAAATGATGTGGTTAAAATCTCAAATGTGAGGAGAACTTGTTATGTACTGACTGGGTTTCGAGGCCCCGACCTCTGGATTACTCATCAATAATTAGGGTTGAATGTTCATTGAAAAATATTTACTCGTATATAAATCACTCAAGAGGAAGGACACAAAAACTGTTCCAAAAGTACAGACCACTTGAAATTACGATTCATTAAAACCAATACCAATGATTAAATGAGAGAAAAAAAAGGTACCAAAATTTACCCTGGAATTACTTTCTCATTACTTCAGGTACCTATACAATCTATACATACATCCATGCCATTCCGGAAACGGAAAAACTCGGTCAGAATTTTTCTCTCCGACCTGGATTTGAACCCGCAAACCCGGGTCAGTAACCAATGCTCTTAACCAGTGAGTCACTGGCGAGAGATCTGATCAGGTACTCGATTAGAACCATTTAACACATCAATAATTCGATTTTTCCGTTTTCAGGCTTAACGAAGCATTAACAAATGCCTTTTGAAAACATGCTTTGAACAAATTTATTGTCTCTGATATGTTTCTAATTAGGTAGAGGTTGGTTAATTATGCCTGAGTTATAACTTGTTACAGACTACAAAGGTAAAAACATGTGTGGATTCAGCATAATTACTATCACGTGTATGTCTAGTGTCTAGTTCAGTACTCCTAGACGAACAATAACTACTGTATTGTTGTCGTTGGAATGTACAATTGTACATAATAATAATAACACTCTTCAGTAGAAGGCAACAACCAGCGAGGTTAATGCTCAAAGCATTTCTACCACCTAACCCTCAGAGTCTTATTATTATGTGGTTACAAACTCAAATTATTGAGGAAAAATTCATACACTGGGTGGGATTCGAACCAACAGATCTCTACGCTACCTGGATTACCAGACTAGCGCGTTAACCACTTGACTACCAGTTACTACCATAATGTGTACTAGCATTTCATGGAGAGATACTTTACCATTTCAATATAAAATTTCAGTGATGGGAGTGTTGTAAGTAGAAAGTGAAAGAAGTTACTGTGAATATTTACTAGTTAATCATTCGGATCAGTAGCTGATTTCAGCATTGATATACTATTTATTCAACATATGTATAAGATCTTGAATTGAGAATAAAATGGCTTACAAAGGGGACTTTTTTGCACTGACAAGTCCCATCGTATCATCAAAAAGCCCAAGACCTTTAGATATCTAGTCAAATAAAAAGATATCTTGTCTAGAATTCATCTCAACTGGATTTCGAACCCGCGACCCCTGAATTACCAACTTCTTGATCGCTGAGCTAGCGGGACGAAGTAAAACATGCCAACCTCATTAAATCCATTTAGAGTAGACACGCAAGCCTCATTAATGATGACATAGACATACCTGAAACATTTCACATACCCTGTATAAAGGCCCCTGTGAGGTGGCGTATCTAGTTATTCAAGCATCACTTGTGCCAGCTTCATATCCTCATTCCTCTGTGCTGTAGCTATGGAGAAACTTTGCATATTTTTGATCGCCTCCACATCTGTCTACATACTAGCAGGTATTTATGTGTGTGTTCATTTATGTTTTGTCTATTATTTACATAATTTCGTCGGCTGGAAGGTAAAACTGACCATCTGCATTTGGACCATCTCCAATTGGTCATTGAAATCTCCACTAGTCTTTTCAGGTAAAAATTGTTTTTCGCTTTTTTTCTCCGCATATATTATGTTTGAATACTACCGAACTTTTGATTTTTAGCCAATAGTTAGGTTGATTTCCGACCAGAGTAACGAAAAAATGCAAAAATGCAAAAATGACAGACTGTCACTTGGTCAGTTTTACTTTCTAGCCGACGATTTATACTAACAGTTTTGGAATAATTTATTTGGCACAGAAGTTAAGCAAATTCATGGGACAAATGCCGACCTCTAGCAGGTTTGAGAAAAGGCAAAGTAAAGTAAAGTAAAAGAAGAAGAAGAAGAAGAAGAAGACAGAAGTTCAAAAGGGCAAAGCCCATGAATTTGAACCCGGTTTTCCCGACTCCATTGAGGCTGGGTACGTTTAATTTGAGAAACCGATTTATGAACTTCCCAGCAGTTTCAGAAAATAATAAATATGGAATGCTTTTTTAAATAAGTTATCTAACATCTCTTTTAGGAATCCCCGACCTCTTCAAAGTTGCAGTCACAGAGATTTCTCGTCGGGGTTTGACGTGGACTCTTTTTTTTTTTTCTCTTTAAATAAAATATAGATTTTGTAACAATAAAACATCTTCCTCATATTCGTTGTTCCCTTCATTGTTCCCAACACACTGGCCGAAATTCCAAAACCTGAACAGCCAAAATGATCCGTTGCATCAAGTATCTTTTGCTCTCTTTTCTCCTGTGACACTCGCAGCTCTACAAGAAACTTCTCGCCATCTTTACATATTATTATATGCGCCATGGTTTTTGTAGCAACGGGTATAGTAATTAGTAGCAATAAATTTGTATTTTTTCAAAATTTCTTTTTTAAAACTTAATGTTGGATGGTGCAAGTTGAGAAATATTTTACTACTGAAATTTGTGCTCGTATTTAAAAATTCCTAGATATCAAATTTTACATTATGAATACAAAACTACAGCTTTACACCACACACAGGACATGGAAGGAGCCCAGAACATTGCTTTTGGGCGTCCAGGAGGGTTAATATCCCGATTAACCCTTTCATCACCAGGAAAATCACCAGGGACACGGAAAGTATGTGAGTATCAGTACGTGTGGCAGATCAAATCGAACATGAATGCACATTCCATCCGTTCAACAGACATCTCCACATACCTTAGCCAGAAATTTACGGTATTTTTGCGAACGCAAGACTACTAGAATAGAATAGAATTTTTTTTTTTTAGATTCCTGCGAATGGAGGGTAAAACCCCCGTCGTGATATGACCATGGCAGTTGAAAGCGACGTTAAACCCCACTTTAAAAAAAAAAAAAAATATATAAATTTGTATACAAGGGGTTGGCTTGCTAAATATAAATGTAAGTTACATAATGCAATAAAAAGTATGAATATCCATTTAAGTGAAAAGAAATTTATCCTGAGAATTAGGCATTAGAGAAAAATAAAATGAAGTATGTAAATAATTTATCCTGAAAATAAGACAGTAGAAAAACCAAATAAAATATTTATCCGAAAAATTAGACGTTAGAAAAAACCAAATAAACTTTTTATCCTGCAAATTAGACATTAGAAAAAAAACCAAATAAAATATTTTTACTGAAAATTAGACGCTAGAAAAAAAAACAAATAGAATATTTATCCTGCAAATTTGACATTAGAAAGAAAACCAAATAAAATATTTATACTGAAAATTAGACACTAGGAGAATATAAATAGAATATTTATCCTGAAAATTAGACATCAGAAAAAAACCAAATAAAATATTTATCCTTAAAATTAGACATCAGAAAAAAAAACTGGATAATATTATGAGTGTAGCTAGTAGTAAGTAATAGAATTTCTTTGACACACTATCGTAAGTTTTAACTAAAAAGGAGACTACCTAGTATAAATAACTGATTTTATATCAATTTTATTCATCTAGAAAGAATGATCTTCTTCTCAGAGCTTCTTTGACAAAATAATACGATGTATTTAGTTCAGACAGCTCGCATTCATTTAAAAGTGCTACCAAGTTTTTATTTTTTGCTGATCTTACTTTTACCCTGATAATATTATAGTGTGGACAGTTAAAAAGAAAATGATTGAGATCTTCTTTCTCCTTCAGATTGCATATGGTGCACTCCTTTTGAGTGTCCCACGAGTAGGAGTTGCCCTTTGAGAATAGTCGGACCGCTCTATCACTACTTAATCTAATCTGGGCTATTACTCTACAACCATCTATGTGCAGATTTTTTAAAAGATAGGGGGAGACAAAAGATTCGTCCACCAGTATATCGAACCAAATCGAACATGAATGCACATTCCATCCGTTCAACAGACATCTCCACATACCTTAGCCAGAAATTTACGGTATTTTTGCGAACACAAGACTACTAATGTACTACTTGCCTTCTGCCTTTATATTTAACAGTTTAACCGACCTCAGTAGCTTGATCGATAAGGTGGCGGACTTGTAACGTGGAGGTCGGTGGTTCAAGTCCCGGTTTCAGCATAGATTCAGTAAAGCGAACTTGAGTAGTTGTGATATCACGAAAGTGATTAACACAAATATGATAACTTTTCTTTCTCAACTTTTTCTCACAGTTGACGGAAGCAACAACCCTTTGGACAAAGGGAAAAGTCCAATGGTTGGTGAAGGTTCTGCAACGATTGATAAAGGGAAAAGACCAGCTATTGATTTGAATAAGGAGGACCCACCAGTGATTGATTTGACTCAGGACTCTGATGAGGAAAGAAAGTTTGACTTGAATGAGTTCCCCGAGGATGTTGAGGAGCCATGGTTTGCACAGCCTCCTCAGCAAGGGCTGGTACCTATGAGACCACTTAAACTTAACTTGAGTCTGCCCTCTAGTTTTGATGTGATGAAAAGATTCGAAGAGAACCAACGTAAGAGGTGAGAAGTAGATATAAATATGTTTATGAAGCGAAATATAGTAATAATAATATCGCCTTATTTACACTACCCGATTAAGACTTTCCAGCAGTAAGTCCAAGACATATTATTAAGTGGTAAAAATCCCAAGTGGCAGAGAATGCCTAAGGCATTAACTTCGCCCCGGATTACAAAACAATTGTAACTAAATTAAATATTTTTTATTATTATTATTTTTTTCTTTGTACATACTTCTAAGTTTTTTTGAAATTATTGTTATTAATTCTTTGTGATGATTGTTTTGTAAAAATAAATAAAGTGTAAATAAATAAATAAATAAAAAGATAATTTGTCATGTCCCGGTTGGGTTTCGAACCCACGACCTCTGGAATCTTTGGATTCACAGACCTGCCCATTTTACAAAGCTCTGTGTGTGCGGGTGAGTGCGTGAGTTTGAGTAAGGGATTTTTTTTTTTTTAAAGGGGTGTTAATAAATGTATGGACGATAATTTAGGAGCAAGTTATTGTGCTGAATTAAGTTCCTAGAAGGGAGGAGAAGTATTTTTCGGGATTTAATATGAGAATGAAACACAATTAGTTATCTTTCGATTTCCACTTCAAAATAGCGTCATCTTGTATTGGGAGTTGGTAAATAAATACCAAAAAAAAAGCTGGGTCAACATGAAACACCTAAATGGGAAGTATTGTGTCACTTCTCGTCCATCAGAGGGGAGGCATACTACGGGATGGGCAGGCTACAACAGAGACCACAAGCGTCTATAGTAGCTCCTGTTTCATGGCTACGAAATAAAAAAGGCTGTAATACACTAATCTTCAAAAAAAAAAAAAAAAAAATGCACCAGTAAACTGACATCCTTTCGATGTTTGCCAAAGACACAGTATAATATTTCAAAGTTGTTCAACAGGGTGTATGGTGGATTATTTTTGTTATATACTTATAAAAATACCTCTGGAATTTATTTCTTAGAATTATTGTTTGTTTAATATTATATATATATATTTTTTTAACCCCAGAAAAGCGGAGGAGGATGCCAAGCTGTCGAGTTTTACGTTAGGAGCTCTACCTTTTAAACAACTCAAACTTAAGTTGACTCCGGCTGGTGCTGATGACGTGATGGAAAAACTAGCAGAGAAGTACCGGAGGAGGTAAGGATTGAAATATTTTATTGAAATACTAGCGGCCTGCGCCCGCTTCACCAGGCCATCTCACACACACACACACACACAACAACACCACACACACAACACCACACACACACACACAACACCACACACACACACACACACACACACACACACCCTCACGCAGCAATACTTAGCCGAACCATTTTTGCGTTGCGACTTAGCCGAACTTAAGAAAAGTTTATCCGATTTGAATAAGGTTTATATCAATTGCTAGCAATTTCAATTTAAGAGATACACACTTCTCGGTTTTTTTTACAATTCTCAACCATTTCGAAAATAATTGAAAAATTCTAACGTTCTGCTAATTCCCGAGCGCGAAGCGACCAGTGCCGGTCTCTAAATTTTCCACACTCAGCAATACTTAGACGAACCATTTTCGCGTTTGATACTTAGCAGAACACGCAAAAGAAAAAATAGTACTTAACCGAACATTAACGATTTTTGAGCCAGCGTTGAAGGCACCGGTTCTTGTTGGATCACCGAAGTTGAGCAACGTACAGCGAGGTGTAGACTTCGTGATGCTGGCATTCCGGCCCAACAAAGGCTGGGTGAGGTTTATGTGGATAGCCGGTTTTTTAGTTTCCTGCGAATGGAGGGTAACACCCCCGTCGTCATATGACCATTAAAAGTGAGGTTTAACGTCGCTTTTAAAAAAATAAATAATTGAAAAGTATATTTTTGTCTTAACATAGCTTTGCTCGCGCAGGGTTTTGAAATGATTAAATCAAGGCATTATCTACTTAATGGAACGAAACTTTACGTGTGATAAGTTTGGTCAAATGAGTCAGGTCCTACTATTACTTCCGATAAATTTCTAATATAAAATATAAGTTCTCAGGAAATTATTATAAACAACTCTTGGTAAAACAAAATAATTATCATCGAAATAATTTGAAATACTGCTATATACCTATATATTAGTCATTTGGTTGTGAGTTCGAGATTGTTGAATGCTATAATAATTCAGAAAGCAATAGGCAATGTTGGTATGATATGCACTGCCAATTATGGACACAATACTTCCTCGTGAATGGCATTCAAATTTTTCTACTTTTATTATCGCTAGAATCAGAGATTTTTTTACTGAATCACTTGTATTTACAAAGTTACCTCTCTCAAAGCCAGCGTCGATGGCATGTTGAATACACCGGTTCCCTTCAGAACACCGAAGTTAAGCGACATCCAGCGAGGTTAAGACTTGGATGGGTGACCATTCAAATTCTAATTCTCGTGACGCTGGCTTTTCCCGGCCCCACTCAGGCTGGGTGAGGTTAATGTGAGTAGCAGGTTTGTGAGTTTCCTGCGAATGGAGGGTAAAACCCCCGTCGTGATATGACCATGGCAGTTGAAAGCGACGTTAAACCCCACTTAAAAAAAAAAAATGTTCTAAGGGTTGGGTGGAAGAGATTGCCACAGGCAATATATAACCCCTCCCTTTAGGTAGGACATAAACTTCATTCTCCTTTTTTTTGTTCTTGTATCTTTGCTCAATCTTTTTGTTTTTCTTTATAATTTCATTGTATTTTACTGTATATATTTTTGTTCTATCTAATAAAACTTACTATAATAATATAATGTTCTCAACCGATTCTCTTCAAATTTATTTATATGGCAAGCGGCCACAACGGAGTCCTGAAAATAGTATACATATAACAGTATTTTCGCTAATTCTGTGGAGGGTCTGTGGTAAGGTCATAGTTGTTAATACATAATAAAGGATCAAATTTGGTTTCGGATTAAAAGTGCAGATCTCTTGTATTTTATGGCTTCATTACCAAAGGGGCATACGACCTACCTACCACGCTCCAAAGGCAAAGTACAGATGCAACTCATATAAATAAAAAAAGAAGGGTGTGTTTTATTCAGACCGTTAGAAATAAAAACAAAGGGAGAATGGAGGAAATTATCCTGTACAGTTTGCCGACTTCAGATAGTCAGGATGGGGGTTTTACCCTCCATTCGTTAGGAATTGTACCGGGTACCCACTAGGGCCGGAATTGTCAGCCTCACGTGTTCGGAGGGAATAGAATTTTCTGTGCGAAAAGTCTGCTTCAACCGGGAATTGAACTTAGGACTACGGGCAGCAGTCTAAACCGTTACGCTATGGAGGCTGACAAATTTTGGGGATTCCATTACTTTCCTTTCTATAATTATATAGGATAAGGAAAGTAAAAAAGTATGTTTTATTAAATTCAGACGATTAGAAGTAAAATTAAAGGGAGAGAATGGAGGAAATTATCCTGTTCCTCGAATTTACAACTTCTTAGTTTATTATAGTTAGCTAATAAGTTCCCTCTATGATTAGTTTTATCTAGTCTTTAGTTCACTGACGATGCAATAACTGGCGAAACGGCCATCTGAAAATAAATAATTAAGTAATACAAAAAAGCCAAATATTTTTTATCTTCAAATTATTTCGACATAATATGGACGCACGAATATCTTAGTGATTAAGAACTCGCTTGCCATGCGGAAGGTCCCGGGTTCGAACCCTCGTGGAAACAATATTAGAACTAGTATTCAAAATTTGGTTATACTTGTTTGAAGGGGATATTTTCCGGTGCGTTCTTTTTGACCCTACACCTAAAATCTCAGAAACTACCGAACGAATGTCAACGAAATTTTGTATACATACATACATGTAGGGGACGTATTGTAGATGGTCCAATTTTAAATTTATTAACTTTGTATGAGCTTCTTGGTGATAGAAACCGTGCGCCTGACCTCTAACCATATCTTGTGAACAGTTATATCTTGTACCACGAAACGAAGACATACCGGATGAAATGCTTCTTGATTATTTGTGGAAATGTGTGTATGTATGTCCTACCATTAACGTGCGTCAACATTTTTCTGGACCACCCTATAAAATTAGATTAAGTTGAAGAATCAACCTTCAGTTTTGAGGTTGTAAAATATCGGTTCGTTCCATTAGTACCATATTATATTCGGTGTTTGCAATTTCGTAGCCTACCGCAAAACCGAAATGTGAAGTTCACTATCCTTGATTTTATTTGGGGTGTGGATGATGAGATTGACCCCTGTCGTACCCCTGTTTATTCATACATTCAATATTCATCTTGATCAAAAGACTCCACCGATTTGGGTATTGGAAAATAATCCCAACTCTCCTCCCTCCCTCCCTCTCTCTCTCTCTCTCTATCTCTCTCTCCTTAATAGATGAGAGCTAGTGTAAAAACATGTATGGTTCAACTTTTAGTTAATTATATAAAAATAAAGAATTTATAATTCAGTTTTTTTTAAATATATTAACCAAGAAATAAATTTCTGATAGTTAAACCCCATCTCCCTAATAAAAGTATTCTTAATATCAACTAAGAATTCAATGATGTTGATAGTATTGTTCACTTTAATCATGCTTTAATAGGTTTTTCTGTTAATATTTGTTTTTTAAAATTTAGTTTAGTTGTAAAATCTAGTCGCACAGATAGATAAAAAAGTTTGTACAAAGAATTTTGTATTTTTCTATAATTGATGTAATTATATTGTATTTTTTTAAATAGATGAGAGCTAATGTAAAAACATGTATGGTTCAACTTTTAGTTAATTATATAAAAAATAAAGAATTTATAATTTAGTTCATTTTTTTTAAAATGTATCAACCAAGTATAAATTTGTGATGGTTAAACCCCATCTCCTATAAGTTAGCCTTAGCTTAGGAGATGTAAACTATGTAAAATTATTTTGTAATCAATAAAGTACCCAATTCAAATTCAAATTCAAATTCTCTCTTTCTCTCTCTCTCTCTCTCTCTCTCTCTGTCTCTCTCTCTCTCTCTCTCTCTCTGTCTCTCTCTCTCTCTCTCTGTCTCTCTCTCTCTCTCTCTGTCTCTCTCTCTGTCTCTCTCTCTCTCTCTCTCTGTCTCTCTCTCTCTCTCTCTCTCTGTCTCTCTCTCTCTCTCTCTGTCTCTCTCTCTTTGTCTCTTTCTCTCTCTCTCTTTCTCTCTCTTTCTCTCTCTCTCCCATTTCCGTGCAATTGTATTTTGTTAAATACAAAGTTATGCAGGCGGTTGGTAATATACATTGAAGTTTTTTGTGTGGTCCTTTTCCCTATCCCCTTTTAAATCTGCTGGTTTTTTTTTTTTTTTTTTTTTTTTTTTTAATACTGCCCGATTAGGACTATTAAAGTCCCATTATTCCAGCAGTAAGCCCAAGACATATTATTATGTGGTAAAAATCCCAATTGGGAGGATAACATGTCATGTCCCAGCTGGGTTTCGAACCCACGACCTCTGGAGTCTTTGGATTCACAGAGTGCCGCCTTTACCACTGAGCTACCGGGACAGACTTTATGATAGCAAACATTTTTACGATTCATACAATTCAGTAGAATTCACAAGTAGGACCTTTCCAAAATATTTTTAAAATTTTTTTTAAAAAAAGTTAAATATTTTTAAAAAAATTAATATTTCAATCTGAATAACCTGAGAACTTATTATCTGCATCCTCTTATTAATCATAACCATCATCTTATTAATATATAAATATATTTTTTTTCTTCAATGTTGTTAAAAAAAAAAAAAATGAGCTCATATTAAACACTATTTATATGAAAAAAAAATTATTACTTTTTTTTCTGTTGAATACCATTTTATACACATCAATTATATAAAATAACGAATGTATATAAATACATATTTTTTCTATTGTGATTGAAATTGAAAAAAAAAAAAAAAATATTATTATACATACTATTATTTTGAACTCCCCACCTTCAGCACAAGATTTTTTATCTTTTGAAGGTGGGTATACCCTTATTGTTTGTAGAAGACGTTTGTAATGTATAAAATAAATAAATGGAAACTTAAAAAAAAAAAATAATAAAATAAAATAACAAATTAATGAAAAACTAACTGATAGTCTTCAAAATTCTGTGACCTTACTGAATTCTTGAGCTACGTACTCGACGTAGCTCAAGAATTGTTCATCAGAATTTCGCGATCAATAAGTCAAATGAAAGCCCCAACCCTTGCAAAAACAAACACTTTTGACGCACAACTGGGTTAAAAATGGCCTGGGTTATCAAAAAGTATGCATGCGATTTCAAAAAAATCAACGATATTAGGCAGATCTTGCGAAACTTGATCCCAAATTAGCATAAAAACATCAACATATTATTTCATTCTGTCCATTTCTTATCAAAAATATCTATTATGGCCTACCTCGAACTTTCAAATGTCTGAAAACCTGGCAAAAATGGCAGCATCAAAAATCTGTGTTAGTCCATGCTTAATCGTTAGTTGAGAGCTATTGAAATCAACGTTTGTTTTTCAAAAACCCCTTCATATATCCAAGTTATGCAATCATTTTGAAGGAGCCTTTGTGGCTTTCCTGTTGGCGGTACGGAAATTTTTTGGGAACCAAAAACGTATATTTTTGACTACTTCTTTCTAAAATTTAGTTAAAAATACCTAAAATTGCATACTTGATGAGCATTGAAGACAAAATGTCCAATATGATAAAATACCCCTTCAACTTTCGCTGAGTATGCAAACAAATGGTTCCAAATGCTTGGTAAGGCTTTATTCACCACTGCCTATCTTCAGTTCACATTTGAAAGAAATCCTTAAAAAAGAGGTTATATGTCGACATGTTTTGTTTAGGATTTGACTCGATCTGAGATTTTGGATGTTTTCAGAAATCGAATGAACTTATCTTTCGAACCGTACGTCCGATTTTAATGAACTAAAATGCTATCGATAGATCTAGTGGATTCTAAGATAAGCTGTTCTCGTTTATTTTCTGTCATTTTACATAAAGGCTTACTTTTTAACGGAAAACACTTTTGACACCCAACTGGGTTAAGAATGACCCGGGTTATCAAAAAGTATGCATGCGATTTCAAAAAAATAAATGAAATTAGGCAGATCTTGCGAAACTTTATCCCAAATTAGCATAAAAACATCAACATATTATTTCAATCTGTCCATTTCTTATCAAAACTGTCTATTTGGGCCTACCTCGAACTTTCAAAGGTCTGAAAACCTGGCAAAAAATGCAAGCATCAAAAATCTGTGTTAGTCCATGCTTAATCGTTAGTTGAGAGCTATTGAAATCAACGTTTGTTTTTTCAAAAACCCCTTCATATATCCAAGTTATGCAATCATTTTGAAGGAGCCTTTGTGGCTTTCCTGTTGGCGGTACGGAAATTTTTCGGGCACCAAAAACGTATATTTTTGACTACTTCTTTCTACAATTTAGTTTAAAATACCTAAAATTGCATACTTGATGGTGTATATAACTAAAAAGTTGAAAAACACCACTTTAATATAATAGAATATAGATAGATAGTAGCATACTTGATGAGCATTGAAGGCAAAATGTCAAATATGATAAAATACCCCTTCAACTTTCGCTGAGTATGCAAACAAATGGTTCCAAATGCTTGGTAAGGCTTTATTCACCACTGCCTATCTTCAGTTCACATTTGAAAGAAATCCTTAAAAAAGAGGTTATATGTCGACATGTTTTGTTTAGGATTTGACTCGATCTGAGATTTTGGATGTTTTCAGAAATCGAATGAACTTATCTTTCGAACCGTACGTCCGATTTGAATGAACTAAAGTGCTATCGATAGATCTAGTGGATTTTAAGATAAGCTGTTCTCGTTTATTTTCTGTCATTTTACATTAAGGCTTACTTTTTAACGGAAAACACTTATGACTACCAACTGGGTTAAGAATGACCCGGGTTATCAAAAAGTATGCATGCGATTTCAAAAAAATAAACGAAATTAGGCAGATCTTGCGAAACTTTATCCCAAATTAGCATAAAAACATCAACATATTATTTCATTCTGTCCATTTCTTATCAAAAATGTCTATTTGGGCCTACCTCGAACTTTCAAAGGTCTGAAAACCTGGCAAAAATGCAAGCATCAAAAATCTGTGTTAGTCCATGCTTAATCGTTAGTTGAGAGCTATTGAAATCAACGTTTGTTTTTCAAAAACCCCTTCATATATCCAAGTTATGCAATCATTTTGAAGGAGCCTTTGTGGCTTTCCTGTTGGCGGTACGGAAATTTTTTGGGAACCAAAAACGTATATTTTTGACTACTTATTTCTAAAATTTAGTTAAAAATACCTAAAATTGCATACTTGATGAGCATTGAAGGCAAAATGTCCAATATGATAAAATACCCCTTCAACTTTCGCTGAGTATGCAAACAAATGGTTCCAAATGCTTGGTAAGGCTTTATTCACCACTGCCTATCTTCAGTTCACATTTGAAAGAAATCCTTAAAAAAGAGGTTATATGTCGACATGTTTTGTTTAGGATTTGACTCGATCTGAGATTTTGGATGTTTTCAGAAATCGAATGAACTTATCTTTCGAACCGTACGTCCGATTTGAATGAACTAAAGTGCTATCGATAGATCTAGTGGATTCTAAGATAAGCTGTTCTCGTTTATTTTCTGTCATTTTACATAAAGGCTTACTTTTTAACGGAAAACACTTTTGACACCCAACTGGGTTAAGAATGACCCGGGTTATCAAAAAGTATGCATGCGATTTCAAAAAAATAAATGAAATTAGGCAGATCTTGCGAAACTTTATCCCAAATTAGCATAAAAACATCAACATATTATTTCAATCTGTCCATTTCTTATCAAAACTGTCTATTTGGGCCTACCTCGAACTTTCAAAGGTCTGAAAACCTGGCAAAAATGCAAGCATCAAAAATCTGTGTTAGTCCATGCTTAATCGTTAGTTGAGAGCTATTGAAATCAACGTTGGTTTTTCAAAAACCCCTTCATATATCCAAGTTATGCAATCATTTTGAAGGAGCCTTTGTGGCTTTCCTGTAGGCGGTACGGAAATTTTGGGAACCAAAAACGTATATTTTTGACTACTTCTCTCTAAAATTTAGTTTAAAATACCTAAAATTGCATACTTGATGAGCATTGAGGGCAAAATGTCAAATATAATAAAATACCCCTTCAACTTTCGCTGAGTATGCAAACAAGTGGTTCCAAATGCTTGGTAAGGCTTTATTCACCACTGCCTATCTTCAGTTCACATTTGAAAGAAATCCTTAAAAAAGAGGTTATATGTCGACATGTTTTGTTTAGGATTTGATTCGATCTGGTATTTTATCATATTTGACATTTTGCCTTCAATGTTCATCTAGTATGCAATTTTAGGTATTTTAAACTAAATTTTAGAAAGAAGTAGTCAAAAATATACGTTTTTAGTCCCCAAAAAATTTCCGTACCGCCAACAGGAAAGCCACAAAGGCTCCTTCAAAATGATTGCATAACATGATAATATGAAGGCGTTTTTGAAAAAGAAACGTTGATTTCAATAGCTCTCAACTAACGATTAAGCATGTACTAACACAGATTTTTGATGCTTGCATTTTTGCCAGGTTTTCAGACCTTTGAAAGTTCGAGGTAGGACCAAATAGATATTTTTGATAAGAAATGGACAGAATGAAATAACATGTTGATGTTTTTATGCCAATTTTGGATAAAGTTTCGCAAGATCTGCCTAATATCGTTGATTTTTTTTTAAATCGCATGCATAGTTTTTGATAACCCAGGTCATTCTTAACCCAGTTGGGTGTTTTCCGTTAAAAAGTAAGCCTTTATGTAAAATGACAGAAAATGAACGAGAACAGCTTGTCTTGAAATCCACTAGATCTATCGATAGCACTTTAGTTCATTCAAATCGGACGTACGGTTCGAAAGATAAGTTCATTCGATTTCTGAAAACATCCAAAATCTCAGATCGAGTCAAATCCTAAGCAAAACATGTCGACATATAACCTGTTTTTTAAGGATTTCTTTCAAATTTGAACTGAAGATATAGGCAGTGGTGAATAAAGCCTTACCAAGCATTTGGAACCATTTGTTGGCATACTCAGCGAAAGTTGAAGGGGTATTTTATTATATTTGACATTTTGCCTTCAATGCTCATCAAGTATGCAATTTTAGGTATTTTAAACTAAATTTTTTCTACGTACATTTTTAAATTTCATTTTTCTCAGTGTAAAACTAGTATTTAGCTGTACAATACACCCGTCAAAAGTAAAAATAGTATTTAGTAGTACAATACACCCGTCAAAAGTAAAAATAGTATTTAGCTGTCCAATACACCCGTCAAAAGTAAAATTAGTATTTAGTAGTACAATACACCCGTCAAAAGTAAAAATAGTATTTAGCTGTACAATACACCCGTCAAAAGTAAAAATAGTATTTAGTAGTACAATACACCCGTCAAAAGTAAAATTAGTATTTAGTAGTACAATACACCCGTCAAAAGTAAAAATAGTATTTAGCTGTACAATACACCCGTCAAAAGTAAAAATAGTATTTAGTAGTACAATACACCCGTCAAAAGTAAAAATAGTATTTAGTAGTACAATACACCCGTCAAAAGTAAAAATAGTATTTAGTGGTACAATACACCCGTCAAAAGTAAAAATAGTATTTAGTAGTACAATACACCCGTCAAAAGTAAAAATAGTATTTAGTAGTACAATACACCCGTCAAAAGCAAAAATAGTATTTGACTGTACAATACACCCGTCAAAAATAAAAATAGTATTCAGTAGTATAATACACCCGTTAAAAGTAAAAATAGTAACTATGTACGAGTACTTGCTACCGCTCTTGGGCATAATATTATAATATGGTAGTCACTTTTAACTTGCAGCAAAAGAATCATACACGTGAAAAAAGATTTATCATTCGTCTGGCAGGTTTCAAATTATTCAAACTACATAAATGTGGATATGTGGAATCGCTCCTGTATTCTACATATCCAGTCTACATAATATATCCAGGTATTCCGCTTAGGCTGTGTTTCATCTAAACAAATTTCTCTTCCATTCATTCCACTTTTCAGGTAAAAGAGGTAGCTAAATTATATTAAGAACAATCAATGCAAAAATTCAAGCTCACGATTAGCTCGATGGCTCGTACAAAAGGTCCGCGGGTTCGATCGCTGGAGCCGACAAAAAATTGTATTCTAAATTTGGTTATAGTTGTTTGTAAGGGATACCATCCGGTGCTCTCGTGATGACCCAGCACCTAAATGGGTAGTAATGAGTCACTTCTCGCCCATTAACACAAACCACAAAGGTCTATAGTAGCTCCTGTTTCATGGCTAAGAAATAAAAAAAGTCCTTGAAACAATCACCTTTTTTTTTAAAAAAAAAAAAGAAACAAAATCAAATTTTATGACCACGGATCGTTCCACTTGTAGATTTAGTGAGCACTCGCTGAGTGTATAATTATGTTCAACTTGTAGAGGTTATGGTAAAGCCTTATTATTCCTCAAATCCTCATACTTATACGAGAATTCTATTTGAATTACTTTCCAGCTGCAGAGGTAAAGAAAGTAGATTTACTGGAAATTTTCCAATACACATAATAAATGTAAATTATAAATTATATTACAGGATTAAACAGATACAAAATTACACTTAAAGAGTATCTTGGACTTCCAGAGGTCGGGACGAGCAGTTGAAACAAAAAAAAAATTAACGAAGTTTGAACAAAAAAAAAAACCGTAGCTTCGATACTGATTTTTGGTTCGTCTAATTATTGCTGCGTAAGAATATACGTAAAAGAAAAATCAATATTTAGACGAACATCAATTTTATTGGGTTTTTTTTGTAAAATGAGAAAGACTATCCAATATCTATTTTTCAAATTATTAATACAATTTCTTCAACTCATTCTCTATGCGCCAATACCACTCAGAAAACTTAAAAAGTTATATTTTCAATGAAAATGGAAAAAGGAATTAGCCGAACCTCTCATGGTTCGGCTAAGTATTGGATATTTGTGTAAAGTTCGGCTAAGTATTAATTTTTCTTTTACGCGTTCGGCTAATTATTAATCCGTAAACACACACACACACACACACACACACACACACAAACATACTCATAGTCCCACATACCCACTGACACAATCAAAATGTCATTAACGTAAAAAAACATGAATATTTTTTGTCACCTATTCATTTCTTGGCCTTACTCGGCGTAGCTCATCAACAGCTCACCGATTAATATGTAAAATTAAAGCTGAAACCCCTACCTAAAACTTTTTCGCTTTGAGGAAAGTAATCTCTATATATAAATGTCAAAGACACTCACTGACCACTGACCACTGACCACTGACCACTGACTGATCATCGCTCTACAGCCCAAACCGTAAGGCCCGTATTTTTGAACGTCCCTAAAACTACTTTAGGGACAACCGTCGGGATTTTGAAATTTTTTGGCCAATTAAGTATATAAATTGTAACTTATGAATCTCTCGATTCCACTGAGATCATATAATATAGAGGGAACCTTACCTATCTCGAGTTGAACAAATTTATGCGTCTAACTTTGAACAGCTGATGGTCCCTCTTTCAACAAATCCCGGCTTCTGATTGGTTCAATTTATTTGAATTTTTTGTTTACTTCATGTAAAGGCGGACATCTAAACATCTTTAATTTTCACGTCAGATACCAACTCTTATATTACAACATAATAAGTAGAAAATAAGGAAAGTAAAAGAGGAAGCAAAGACAGAAATTACTAATATGTAAGTATGAAAATAGTAAAAATATTATCTCAGAAGAATTAGGTAGTTTAGGTACCCACTCTTTCGCGAGAGAAAAATTACTACAAGTCCGGCATTGATTTTGAAATCAGCTGATGGTCCCTTTTGAACGCAAATCTTGATACATCGGGTTCCCTCTATGTTATATGACCTCAGTGCTCGATTCCGTTTCCGCACAGGCGCAATATTGGGCCCTATTCAAAAGAAGGAAATGCTTTTTCTTCCGAAATCCAAAGGAGTTGCTTCGATCTACAATAAAAAAGTTTTGAGTACAATAAAGAGTTTTTTATTTTATCAAATATCAAAAGCTTTTGTTTCTATGGAAATAAAAGGTACATGTCCATCACAAAGCTAAAAATAAAGCTTGCAAACATTTTCTTTGCTCACGAGCAATTACAATTTTTCTATGAAATATGGCCCATTTCGCACAGAGGGTATTTTCACCTCTGTGTGAAAATCATCTGTGTTATTGTTTACATTTTCTAATCTTTTCAAAAATAATATTTGTCTGGTGATTCTTCTTGTTTAATAGTTTTAAATTTCTTTATCCTTTTTAAGAATTTAAACAAGTTTTTTCTGAGATGGAAGCCAATTTGAAAATAATTATTACTATTTCGATCTCAGCCTTCTCAGCGAAAGAAGTACCTACAATTAATATCTCATAGGCACGTTGAATCTTGATATCAGTGTCGATGGCACGTTGAATTCACCAGTTTTCGTTCCGTCGATTATGATTAGCAACGTCCAGCGAATTCAGGACTCGGATGGGTGACCATTTAAATTTTGGACAATCTTGATGCTAGCTATTCCCGGTCCAACTCAAACTGTGCTATCTATTGTTCAATAATTGAATTAATTTATTAATAAAGAAAAATGTTAATTCATTGTTTTATCACTATCCAATGTTCTCTTTTCAATGTTCTGCATTTTACTTATTTTCTACACAGGTATCTACCAAATGTACTCATTATTCATGATTTCCCAAGCCCTTCAAAGACTTTTTATGCTCGACGGTGTCAGGAGTCACAGTGTCCGAGTGGTCTAGCGCACCAGACTTACATTGAAGTGAGCTGAGTTTGAATTCCGGAGGAATTTGACTTTTTTATATCTGTATTTTGGATGTTACGTGGTTCACTAATATCTGGTGTGGAAAAATGAGTATTGGTAGAGACGACCACTTGTGACATACGAGAATAAAAAATGAATATGTTACTTGAAATTTCGTCAACCTACCGACATACGTTGTGATATAAAATCACAAATAAACCAGATACAGCCAGCGTTGATGCCGCTGTGAACGCACCGGTTCTCGTGGGACCACCAAAGTTAAGCAACGTCCAGGTGAAGACTTCGTGATGCTGGCATTTCGACCCAACCCAGGCTGGCTGAAGTTAATGTGGGTAGAAGGTTTGTGAGTTTCCTACGATCGCAGGGTAAAACCCCCGTCGTAATATGAAAAAAAAACGAGATAGGTAAATGCTACCTTTGTCCTAAAATGAGGAGGGTACAGTAAAAATATTTTTTTTTTTTTTGCATATATACCTACTTGATTAAAAGATACATATAATATTTTTTATTAATATTTAGAATATAATGACAAATATTTAACTTTCAATAAATACAACATGTCTATTGTAAATTAGTTTGTCCAAACTACTTGTTAGCAAACTTTTTTCTTAATCAGATGTCTTCAGGTCTTTCAGGCTCTATTAGGCCATTCAAAATTAAGGATATCTCTTGAAAGATGTTCGTCTTCCCAAAGAAAATACGTGGATATACGTAGGTATATAAAAAAGCTTTTCTTTCTTTCTTTCTTGGCGGTGCAAAATTAGCGTTTTGTTTGTTTTTCGAATATTGCGAGCATAATTATAAGGGATTATCACAAATTTGTTAAAAAGGTTATCTATTTGCTAAATAAATAAAATACAATAATAGTTAGGAAGTAAAATCACTTCCAAGAAATATTATAATGTGTCTTCACGAATTTCAAAAATACCGATGAGAAATCACCGGCAGTTGTAAAGTGACCAATTTCCGAACTCCAAAATTTCAACAAATTTCATTCACTTTTAGGGTCAGCTGATTGGAAATGCAAAGAAACGTGTTGTTTATTTATATTTATATCTACATCTTTCTGGCTGAAATGGTTTCTGCTCATGCGCTGAGCTGCTCTCAAGATTTGTGAGAAGCGTTCAAAACTTAAGTTCAAAATAAATTCTGTCTCTGTGGCTGATATGATTCACTGCGCACGCGTATCCGGACCACTCACACTAAATTTGTTTTAGGGTCGTTCAAAAATACGGGCCTAAGTCTTAGGAAGCTGAAATTTGGTAGGTAGCTTTGTCTTATAGTCTAGATGTGCAATAAGACGGGATTTTTCGAAACTCCCACTACAACACCTGCCATTGACGAAAAAGGATTTTTTGCTTTCACGGCCATGCCTCGGCCCGCAAAGCGGGCGACAGCCCGCTAGTATCTTATAATTTTCAAGATTAGACAGGGTATTACCTATTGGGGGGGATCGATTCTCATGAAAATTTCGATAATTATGGTATCGTTTTTGGGCTCCGTAGTATCACCAAAGTTAAGCAATGTCCAGCTAGGTGAAAAACTGGCATTTCGGCCTAATCTAGGCTGGGTTAGGTCAATGTTCGATGTATTAAAAAAAAAAAAAAATGTAATAAAAATATTACATATTATATGTGAACTTTAAAACAAAGAGGTTAATGTTGGTAGCAGAGTTTCCTGCGACTGGACAGTGTGGTGGTGGAAGAATTGATTGGGTATTAAGCCTTTTGACGCCCAGAAGCCATATTCTGGGCTACTTCCATGTCTTCTGTTTGTGGTGTACTATGTTCAATTATTGTTTATGTATACAAATTTCACTAGTCAATTTCTCTGGTATTTCTTTTTACAATTTCTACATAAAAATATATTGGAATTTCTTTTCCCAGGCTTGCGGGAGAAGACCCCTTTGGGGGCAAGCACTATGCAATTCAATATGGAACTGTCGGCCCCCCCGCCTCCCCCGAGAGGGATGACGCCGGGCAGTGGCTGGCGCCGGTACCTCAGACCAACATCTCCCTGCACGACGCTATGCGCAGCATGGCCAGAAAAGGGACCAGTAACATAAATTCTGCGCACACTGCCGAAGATTACAACTACCGGGGTCCTTTCCCTTCATCCGGGCCTTCAACAACTTACCCACAGACTTCACAAGCGTAGAAATCAATCATTGTACCGACCTCAGCAACTTGATCGATAAGGCGACGGACTTGTAACCTGGAGGTCGGTGGTTCAAGTCCCGGTTTCAGCGTAGATTCAGTAAAGCGAGGTTGAGTAGTTGTGATATCGCGAAAGTGATGATCAACACAAATATAATAGCTAATTAATAATTTTTGATGCCTTTATCATTTGTAAAATAAAGAGATGAATAAACCTTGATTATGGCTCATTATTTTCTGACCTGGTTGTAGGGTACTTCAGAGAAACGCCTACAAATAACACTGCGACATGATATTGACTTAGTAATTCTATTCATTTTTAGAGTACTGATTTTAGATAGTGAAAACGGAGGTTTTCAACTCAGTTTCAACACACACACACACACACACAAATGGAAAAATATACAAATTAATTACCTTCTTCTTTCACTTGGGCGTAGCTTCGATCTAGCTACTGATGTTCTCAGTAGCTTGATCGATAAGGTGGCAATATTGAAAACCCAGAGCTGTATGGTTCAAGGCCAAAGTTCAGCAAGGTTTATTTCCATCTAAAATCAAAATTTCCAATTACTGCTGTCGATTACGCCCATCTGTTGTTTCAATGAAAGAACAATGGATGATCAAAATGAAATTAACACTCCGAATCTCGAAGAACAAAATACTGAAAATGTCGAAAACGAGATTTCGCGAGAGAGTGGTCGACCGCAATTGATAAATGAAGAAGATCAAACAAACAATGCAAATGTAAGTTTTAATAGTACTTTTACTGATAATCCTGTTTTAAACATACAACCTGAAAGTGGGATTGTGGAAAATGGAACAAGTAGAACTAATGAGGAATGTGGGGAGACAAAGGTTGTAAGTACTCTGAATACCAATAATAAAACTGTAATATTTAATGCATTCTTACAAGATTTGAATTCTGAAAACAATATATCTGAATGGATTCGAAAATTAGGAGAGAAAATTTCAAGCCGTTTTAGTAGAATGCCAAATGGTTGGTGGCCAAAGATAAAGGATGAATTGAACAAAAAGTTCAACTGTGAACGTTCATTGATTGATGTAAAGAATATGTATAGCAGAGAGAAAAACAAAAGTAAAAGGAATATACAAAGAGGAAATGAACAACATGTATGTGAACCTATGAATGTTAAAAATTCTGAATTGTTCAAAAAAGTGAGAGACTGTTTATTGATAAATATCAGAAAGTATGTAGAGCTGGAAGAGGAAAAAACCAGAACAAGAAAGTTGTACAGCCAAAGTGTAAATAATGATATTATTGATTACATGAACATGATATTACAAAATGATGAAGTGAAGAGCAGGATTAAAAATATTCAAGATTTAAACAACATAATATTTTCATGTCAAATCACTTATGAAAAGTTAACGGAAAAACCAATAATCAAATCAAAATGGAAAGAATCTATCCAAAAGAAAATAGAAAAACTCAAGAAGAAGTGGGATATATTGAATAACATCAATCAAAGCGATCAACCCAACAAAGAATTTAAAAAGTTATGTAAGGACAACAATATTCACTCAAATGATAATGACAAGGTTCAAAAGTTGAAAGAAGATATTTACGAGAAGATTGCGATCTTTGAAAAGAAAATTAAAGTGTCTGAGAAAAGGATTCATTTTCGTAAAGAGAATCAGTTGTTTGAATTTAACAGACAAACTTTCTACCGAAACCTGGAAAGTGAAAATCTTCAACTAGATCCGGAAATAAACGATAATGGAGTAATAGAGTTTTGGAAGAAATTGTGGTCCAATGATGAAGAAAAAGAGTTTGATTTTAATGATTTAATTGATAACCTACATCCAATAGAACATGAAGTAGAAATAGAAGATGAGAAAATGAAGGAAATAATCTTTATGAATTTGAAGTTTCTATCAAATTGGAAGACACCTGGAATTGATCATGTTTATAATTTCTTTATTAAGAAAATGGTAGCCTTACATGAAAAATTACAAGAACTTATAATTGAAGCCATTAAAAATCCTGAAAATATTAATGAAAAATTCTATGTTGGAACCTCATATTTGATACCAAAAGTTGAACGAGCAAAAGAACCCAAAGACACAAGACCTATAACATGCCTTCCTAATATCTACAAGTTAATTAGTAAGTGTATTACAAGAATAGTAAATGATGTATGTGATGTAAATAAATTGATATCTTCAAATCAGATGGGAACTTTAAACAAATGTCAAGGAGCAAAAGAACAAGTATTGATAAATAAAAACATGAATAGTAAGTATGATTATCAATTAAAAACATCATGGATTGATCTGAAAAAGGCCTACGATTCCGTTTCTCATGACTATTTGATGAAGTGTTTAAGAAAGTTAAAATTTCCAGATAATATAATCAGATTTGTTGAAAGAACTTTGAGATTTCAGAAAACGAATTTGGTATGCAACAAGAAAATAATTGGACAAGTTGACATTAAGAAGGGCCTTATACAGGGTGATTCATTATCGCCAAAGCTGTTTGTTATTGCACTTGAACCACTTAGTAGAATGCTAAACATGTATTGTGAAAAAATAAAGATGGATGAAAATGGAAAAATTGAAAGGAATCACCTTATATTTATTGATGATATCAAACTGTTGGCCAAAGATGAAGGAACATTGATTGATTTTGTAAAACTATAAAATGATTTTGTAAAACTATAAATTGAAAAGAAAAAACTATAAAATGGATGATTTTGTAATTTGTACTTTTTGCCGAGGCAGATACAAAAAAAGAGGTCTTAAGCTCCATATCCGTTCAGCTCATCCAGATTTTATTCAAGCACAAACCTCGAATATAAACTTAATAATAAATGATAATGATCCAGACACAGATACAGTAGATGTCCCCCAACATGATTTCCTCAATGACATATTTGTTCGTGGTTTTGGAGTTCCTCTAACGAATTCTGATGGAGGGAATGATGAAGATGTATGGCATGTCCGATGGAAATGTGCAATGAAATTAAAAGGCCGACAATATAGTCTTCCTCAAGGTGCTGTTGGTCGCCGCTTTGTATCATTACTAGCTGATCAAATACAATCAGTCACCAGTGGACGTTTTCCATCGGAAGTGATCTTTTTCTTTACTGCAGTGATTTTACAGAGAGAAAAAATGATAGTCCATGGTCGAGATATTAGACAGCTGATTGGTAAAAGACTAGACATGTGGGACAAAGGATACATGGATGAACTACTTCAAGAAGCTGAACGGTCCGATCGTCACATGAAAGTGTACCATGGTGAAATGGATAAAGAACACAAAATGAAAGTTTTTTCTCGTCTTGTACTGCAAGGAAAACTACGTGATGCTTGTCGGTGGGCCACAGATCGGAGTGGAGGCGGCGTCCTGCAGCTCGACTCCATTTTGGACAATGGTCAATCTGTCTTCCAAGTATTGAACAGTAAACATCCAGAGCAGAGAGTTCCAGATGAAGAAACCTTCTTAAAATGTGAAATCTTACCTTTGATGGTGGATGTTGACATCACTGACACACATATTGAAAGAGTGGCTCATCAATTACGTGGTAGTGCCGGACCCAGTGGTACAGACGCTGAACAGTGGCGAAGTATGTTGATACGTTACGGAAATCACAGTGCAAAATTGAGACAAGAAGTTGCATCTTTAACAAGTTATCTTGCTAATGGGATTGTAGAGTGGAATCATGTGCGTGCAATGTTTGCTAGAAGAGGAGTTCCACTAGATAAAAAACCTGGAGTACGACCCATCGGTATAGGCGAGCTATTGCAACGTATCTGTGCCAAGACGATGATTCTCATAACAAAAGAAGACATACAGGATATTTGTGGTTCTGATCAACTATGTGCAGGAACAAAGTCCGGAATTGAAGGTGCAATCCACGGAATGACAAGTTTATTTGATCAAGATGAAAATGAAGGTTTATTACTTGTGGATGCTAATAATGCATTCAACTGTTTGAGTAGACCATTGGCGCTATGGAATGCTCGGGTACTTTGGCCGAGATGTGCACGTTTCATCTTCAATTCATACCGTGGATTTTGCTTTACCTTATTTCGTGGTACTGATAAGATGATATTAAACAAAGAAGGCACATGTCAAGGTGATCCACTTGCTATGTATGTTTATGCTCTGGGTATCCTTCCATTGATTTCCAATTTGAAAAGTCCCAATTGGTTTCAAAATTGGTATGCAGACGATTCATCATGCACAGGACGTTTATCTGAAATAAAAAAAATGGTTTCTAAAAATATTGACAGAAGGACCAAAATGGGGGTACTTTCCTGAAGCAAATAAATGTGTGCTGATTGTGAAACCAGGCTTTGAAGAACAAGCAAAGGATATTTTTCACGATTTCAATATTAAAGTTGACACCTCCTCTAAATTTCTTGGAGGCTTTGTTGGAAATACAAACAAGAAAGTTTCTTTCGTTCAAGAAAAAGTACAAGAATGGGTCCAATGCATTCAGAAGTTATCAACGGCCGCAAAAGAATATCCCCAAGCTGCTCATGCTGTAATGAGCAAATCCTTACAATTTGAATGGTCATTCATACAAAGAGTTATCCAGACTGATGATGACATCTACAAACCAATCAAAGATGCTATTCAAAAAAAATTCTTTCAGGAAGTACTGAATCGCACAACAACTGATACTGAGAATGAGCTATTCCATCTTCCAGCTAGACTAGGTGGGCTGGGTATTAAAGATCCTGTTGCTTCTAATGGTTCCAGTTATAATACTTCAGTTGAAGCTGTGTCGTTTTTGGTTGAAAGTTTAAAAAATGAAAATGAATTCAATAGCATAGAACACAATGAAAGAGTAAAAAATGTCCTTAATATCCAAAGATGTCTACGCCATCAAGAACAGAAGATCAAAAGTGATGAGATTATTGAAACTCTACCAACACATCAACGCCGCTCCATCCAGCGCATAATTAATGGAAACGCAAGTCAATGGTTATCGGTCATCCCCACCCATTCTGATCACTTTGATTTGAATGCTACACAATTTCGGGACGCTTTATCTCTCAGATATGGGCAGCAACCAACTGGAATGCCAACACAATGCGATGGATGTTCTGAGAAGATGGACTTGACGCACGCGCTGAACTGCAAGAAGGGAGGTTTGATTAAGCACGGACATGATGATCACAGGGACACGGGTGCAATGTTGGCAAATCTTGGATGGTACGGAGTTAGCACAGAACCATTACTTAGAGAAGGAAATCCTCAGAATAATGAAGCAGGCTTGGTTGCTGATATTGTAATTCCAGGGTTCTGGGAGACGGGTAGATCAGCGTTTTTTGATATTCGCATTACTAATGCTGACGCTGCATCTTACTCTTCCCAATCATGGGATTCAATATCCGCTAACCAGGCTAAAGAAAAGCACAGGAAGTATGATGGCATTGTTGAACAACTCAGAGGATCTTTTACACCTCTGGTTATATCATGTGATGGGGTGATGCACAAAGAATACGACCAGTTTCAAAGAAGAATATCAGAAAGATTAAGCGAAAAATGGAAGAAACCATTCTCAATGATCACAGCTTGGGTGAGAACTACCATACAATTCTCACTCATTCGAGCTGTGTCATTGAGAATTCGTGGTTCAAGAAGAAGAATTGTATCAACACCCTTTGAAGATGGAGCTGGCATCTAAAACATATAATTGTCTTTTAAAGCATTTATTAATATTATAATTTATAAATATATATAATTTTATTAACTCAATAAACATTGATTGATTTATCTTTAATGACGAAATATTGTTTGGATAAAATGGGATTTGAAGTTAATGAGACCAAATCAAGTAGCAATGTAGTATCAGAATATGTATTTGGCGAGGCACTGAGAAATAAAGAAGGATACAAGTATTTAGGAGTTTTGGAAAATTCTGAGAGCATGATTCAAAATGAGAATAAAGTAAAAATCAATAATAAATTAATGTCCAGAATAGAGAAGTTGTGCCAAACCAAGTTGAACTCGAAAAACCTATTTAGAGCACTGAACGAATTTTCTTTATCAACAGTCAATTATTACATTGGAATCCTTAAATATGAGCCTGAAGAATATGAACAAATTGATAAGGAAATAAGGAAAATGTTAGTAAAACACAAAGTTTTGATTAAGTCTAGTAATATTGATAGATTATATTTGAATAGAAATGAATTGGGACGAGGATTATGTAATGTGATGGAAAAATCTGAAATGATATTGTACAATTTATTCCTACATCTGAATAAAACAGAGGAAAGAAAGATTCTATTGGAAGAAGAAAGAAGAAAAGGGACACATTTAGGTTTCATCGAGAAATTCTTGGAAGAGAAATATGACTTGCAGAATGAAGATATGAATACAAAAGTGATCAAAGAAAAACAACACGAAAGAAGAATGGACAAAATAAAAGAAAAGAAGTTACATTCGTTCCTGTATGAAAATGAAGAAAATACAATTGATCAGAGAGAGTCATCTACGTGGTTGAAACATGGAAATACATCTCCTCAAGAAGAAGGTATGTTGTGTGGTTTGCAAGACAGAAATTTATTTTACAATCAACAAAAATGCCATCATTGTAATCAAGGCAATAAAACCGTGGACCATCTAGCAACACAATGTGGCCGAATGTTGAACTTTGAATACAAGAAACGCCATGATGATGTTGTAAGATGTATTCACTATTGGTTTACTAAAAAGTATGGATTGAGCAAAAGTAAGAAACTTAAAAATTACAAAGTTGAAAATGTACTATCGAATGAAAGAGTGAAAATTAAATCTGATGTACCCATCCAAATAGAGCTACGCATAGAAAACAATAAACCAGATCTCCTAGTACACGATCTGAGAACAAATGAAATTACATTGATTGAAGTTGGAATCACAAGCAAGAGAATATTGGCAACAACGGAAATAACAAAAGGAAGAAAGTATGATTTGTTGGGAAAAGAACTATCTCTGATGTATGGCAAAGCCAAAGTGACTTTAGTACCAATAGTGTTAACATGGGATGGTCTGGTGACAAAGTATTTCAAAAAACACATGGCAGTACTGGGTATTAAAAAAAAGTGCAAGGCTACATCCAGAATGTGGTGCTGAAAAGAACATTAGAAAGTATAATGATTGATTATAAAAATCAAAATGAAGAAATTGATGATGAAGTGGTGGAGGAGCTGCTAGCACAGGCAGACCTCTGATGATGAAAAAGTCTGTTAAATAAATAAATTTTATGTCACAGTCATAAAATTATAATAATTTTACAAAATTCTAGTAATAAAACGAACAAAAATGAAAAGGCAAAAGTTTCTTTTCACCTCACCTACAACGGAAAACTGAAAACTTTCTACATTTTTCGGGGAAATTTTAAAGAAACTAAAGAAAAACATAAAAAAAGTTCGAAAATTTTGGAAAATTTCACAGGCTTTTGCGATAATTTACAGTTTCCTCTTGCGCTGGTGTTATAAAGAAACGAACAATAACTCGACACTTTTATAAACTTTTTCCCTTTTTTTCCTTTGAAAAATAATATTATAATTTAGTACACAAATGTTGTCCTTTTATATGTAACTTCCATGGATGAAAATGAGTCTCTTTTTTTAGCTATATAATAGTGAAAGATAAAAGATATGAAGAGCTAGTAATTTGTAATATTATGTCACAAAACCGACCTGGCTTGATCGATAAGGCGGTAGACTTGTAACCTAGAGGTTGTAGGTTCAAGTCTGGGTTTCAGCTTAGATTTAGTAAAGCAAGTTTGAGTGATTAGTGTATTTTATCTCATATCCACCGGAAGAAAAAAATCTTAATCTTGGATTGTAAAATGATTCCAAGGTCCTGTCTTAGGCCCTAATTATGAAACAGGACTAGAGTTAATTTAGTGGACACTATCCCTTAACTTTCACCTTAACACTGTAGAGAACATTAAGCCGGGCTTTGTAGCTGTATATTAACTATGTGACGTAACGGAGCTGTGGGCAGCCTTTGTGGTGGTAAATCTTATTTTAAAATACCTATCAGTCAGCTGACAAAAACCAAGGGCCAGCTTAGATTTACTAATGCTTTAATCTAAGCTTAGCTTAGATTTACTTATCCTGTAGTCTGGCTGAGGAACGTTAAATAGGGAGAAGACCTGTGTCTCGCTAGAGGACTATAAACAGAGAACAGACTAGCCAACCCTTACAAGCCAGGCTAGCTTGCAGTTTCCTATGGGTTAAATAGCTTTGTATAGAAAAGTCCAAGTCTTCATGATGATTGATCGCACATAGAAATATGTGGTTCAAGACGAGCCAACATTGAAATAAAGTTGGCTGGAGACCATGACTCACCCCTCCAGCTGTAGCCAAACTGGCTACAACAACAACAACAACAACAACAACAACAACTAATCCTGTTTTATAATACGGCCCTGAATGTTTTGGATTAAATTTTCAATATTGAAGATAACTTTTTCAAGGGATGTAGAGTTGGGGTAGAAAGTTGGAAAAGTTTGAAAGACCTCTACTCTCTAAACCGCGTAATATTGTGATCAATCTCTTCTTGTAAAATCGAAAGCGTTTTTGTGGTTTTGCCTTCAGTCAAAGCTCTTTCTGGAGAAGAAAAGTTTGTGTAAGTATGATAATAATAATAATATCGCCTTATTTATACTGCCCGATTAGGACTATTAAGTCCCATTGTTAGAGCAGTAAGCCCAAGACGTTTTATTATGTGGTAAAAATACCAAATGGGAGGATAACATATCATGTCCCAGCTGGGGTTCGAACCCGCGAGCTCTGAAATCTCTGGATTCACAGAGTGCCGCCTTAACCACTGAGCTACCGGGACAGATAATACCGTCTTATAATCTTAAATCATATATACATTATATACAATGTATATTATACATTTAATACAATTTTAGCGCGCGATTACCTCAGTGGTTGAGCACTCGCTTGCCATGCGGAAGGTCCCGGGTTCGATTGGCCGAGCCGACAAAAATTTGAATTCTAAATTTGTTTACAGTTATTTCCAAAAGATACCTTCCGGGGCTCTCATGTTGACCCAGCACCTAAATGCTAAGTATTGTGTCACTTCTCGCCCATTAGAGAGGAGACATACTACGGGATGGGCAGTCTACAACACAGACCACAAGCGTCTGCAGTAGCACCTGTTTCATGGCTACGAAATAAAAAAGTCTGTTATACACACTTCTTTAAAAAATACAAAAAGGGTAAGAGATAGGCTAGCAGACGAAAAAAGAAAGGAATGCAGTAAAATAGAATACAGGCAATAAGGAGACAGAAGAAGGAATAAAGAGGGAGAGAGAGAGAGAAGGAAATAGAGAGGTAGAGCGAGAAGGAAATAGAGAGGTAGAGAGTTAGGGAAATAGAGAGGGAGAGAGGGAAATAGAGAGAGAGAGGCAAATAGAGAGAAAGAGAGAGAGGGGATTAGAGAGAGAGGCAAATAAAGAGGGAGAGAGAGGGAGGGAGAAAGAGAGGGTTTTTAGGAGATAAAGAGATGGGCCAGGATTTATTAGGAAGTAACTTTTAACAACATTTACTTCCAACTTTTTCGCTGCTCACAAATGTTTAGTTTTATGCCCAAGAGTAACTTTTCTTTACTCTATTTATCCTCCCCCTCCCTCTCTCTCTCTCTTTCTCTCTCTGTGATTCTATCTCTCTCTAAAAACATGTGTTTATCTCTCTAAAATTTATACTCTCTCTCTCTGTCTCTCTCTCTCTTCCTCTCTCTCTCCCTCTCTCTCTTTCTATTTCTCTTTCTCACTGTGTCTCTCTCTCTGAGAACATGTTTTCACCTGTCTAAAATTTATCCTCTCTCTCTTCTCAGAAGGTTACATAAGCTTGGGAGATAATATTAAGAAATATTATTATTGTATAAATAAAAAGTACCATTTTATTCAATTCTCTGTCTCTCTCTCTTCCTCCCTCTTCCCCTCACTCTCTGTCTCTCTCTCTTATTCTCTCTTCCTCACTCTCTCTCTCTCTTCCTCTCTCTTATTCTCTCTTCCCCACTCTCTCACTCTCTCTCTCTCTGAAAACATGTCTTTATGTGTCTAAAATTACCTCCCGGTTGATTGTTTTCCTTTCTCTTGTAGCGTAACAAAGCACAACTCCAAGACGAATCCTTGTTTTCTGAAACTGGCCCGTCAAGTTTCGAAATTTTGAGTTTGTATTTCTAGTTTCAAACTTTTCAATGCCGTCGAATGCAAGTTAGAGACAATAGTTCTACTTATGTCACTGAAATTAAGCAACGTCTAGCGAGGCCAGGACTATTCTTGGGTCCTCTCAGGCTGATTGAGGTTCATTTGAGTAGCTAAGTTTACAGGATCTAGCAAATGGTGAGAAGTGACTCAATACTGACTATTCAGGTTAAGGTAATGCCTAAGGCATCTACTTCGCCTTGGATTACAAAATAATAAATAAAATTTGTATATATTATGTTGGTCTTTATTTTATGTTTTTATATATTATTAAGTTTTTCTTTTTTCAGTTTTTAATATTAAGACTATAAACAGGGGAGTAGACCATGAGTCTGGCTGGGGGACTATAAAGAGGGAGTAGACCAGCAGTCTGGCTGGGGACTATAAACAGGGGAGTAGACCATCAGTCTGGCTGGGGGACTATAAAGAGGGAGTAGACCAGCAATCTGGCTGGGGGACTATAAAGAGGGAGTAGACCAGCAGTCTGGCTGGCGGACTATAAAGAGAGAGTAGACTAGCAGTCTGGCTGGGGCCTCCTTGTAAAGCAGTGGTAGAAGTTCTGTGTCATTCCTCCACGGTATGGCTACCATCGCTCACGATGACGCCACACTATGATGATTATTATTTTGTATAGAAAATGAAGAGTAAATTAATAAGTAGGTGCTAGTTAAACAGTCACCCTGTATTTTCTCGTTAGCGACAGCAAAGGCTGTGCAAGTGTGCAACTGTTCAACGCAAACATGTCTGGGTTTCTAATATTGCTAAGGTCTTACAAAGGCCGTTCCGTTGAATGGTTTTATGAAGGGAGAATATGAGAGAAGGGAAAACATTATAAGGTTATGTCAGGTTCAGGGGTTTTATGGTTATGATTTGAAAGAAAGGAAAGAGAAGGAAGAACAGAGAGAAAAGGAGAAGAAGGGAGATAGAGAGAGGGAAAAAACTCTGAGAAGGAAGGATGGCTAATAAAAAAACATAGAAAGAAAAAAAAAACTAGTCATATGTGTGTTATTTTGTCACAATTACAATAATAATAATACTGTTTAGTGGAAGATAACCACTAGGTGAGGTTAATACTCAAATAATTTACTACCACCTAACCCTCAGAGTCTTATTATTATGTAATCACAAACTCAAATTATTGAGGAAAAAAATCATGTACTGGGGGGGGATTCAAACCCGCGAATCTCTACACTACCTGGATTATCAGGCTAACGCTATAGCACTGGTAGTCCAGTGGTTTTTTTTGTAGCATTTTTTTATATATTTTTTGACAACATTTTAAAATATTGGAGGTCTGCTGATGCTACCTAGCAGTTCCTCTACAATCTCCTCATCAATATCTTCATTCTGATTCTTGTAGTTTATCATAATGCTTTCCAATGTTCTCTTCAAAACCACATGTAAGCTTGTACTATTTTATTAATATTTAAGGTGTTTATATGTTTCTTGAAAAATTTAGTGAATAAATCATCCCATGTCACTACAATCGGCACAAGAGTAACTTTTGCTCCGTTATACATCACGATAACTCCTTTCCTAATAAATCACAGTTTCTTCATTTTGTTGTTTCAGATGTTGATAATATTCTTTTGCTTGTTATACCAACTCCAGTCAAAATTATTTCATTTGTTTTGAAGTCATGTACGAGAAGATCAGATTTGTTATGTTCAATACGAAGCTCTGTCAATATAGGTCCATCAGACTTGATTTTAACTATTTATTTGAAACTGTATTTTGAACTTTATAGTTTTTCAGCCTTTTATTTTTACTAAATCTTCTTTCATGTAAATCAGAAGTGGATACACCTCACAACACCATCATGGCGTTTTTCAATTTCAAAACTTAACATTCTGCCACTTTCAGTTTCAAGATGTTCCACAGTCTTGTTACTTTGGTTACAATGGTGACATTTCTGTTGGTTGTAAAAAGTTTTGATCTTGTAAACCGCATAGCATTCTTGTCTAATGTATCCAAGACACCCCACTTTAGGCATCGATCAGCTAAGTACTCTGGTCACACGTGAATGTTAAATGCAAATGTTCGCATTCCGACCTTTGTAAACCCCACCCCCACTCTTTATCTCTTTCTCTCCTCTCTTTATATCTATCTCTCTCATTCTCTCTGACTCTCTACCTTTGATGTGGTTTCAATTTCAAACCTACTCCTTTTTTTTTAGCCAACACTTCTCCCCTCTTAAAGCAACCTTTTACGCTCAGGTCAACACGCCCCATCCTAGCTTCCCTCCCACTCCTCATGGTACATCCGAGAACCCTCCCTTCTTACCTACCTTCTCTACTCTCTTCTCTTTCCCTTCTCTCCTGCCTCCCCCACTCTCTTCTCTATTCCTTCTATTTTCCCTTCGATCATTTGTACTCCCCTGCTTTCTACTCTTTTTTCCTCCTTGCCTTCTTCCCTCACTTCTCTCTCCTTCTCCCCTCAATTCTATCACCTTCTTTTTCCAATCTTCTCTCTTCCCCTCTTCTCTTCTTCCTTCCCCTCACCACCTCTCTACATCTTCTCCATCCCTCTCCACCTTCAGGATAAAGTTTCCGTGTCCTTACACGTCTTCCGGTCACCATTCATGTCAATCTTAGTAGGAAACACACTGCTCCAAATGCACAATGTTAGGGCAGTGTGGGGCAAATCGACCACTAGAAAAATTAATCAGTAGAAGAAACACACTGCTCCAAGTTATAGTGTAGGGAAAGGCTGGGCAAAACGTCCATTAGAAAAAATAATCCGTAGAAATAGAAAGTTGCTATGTTGTGAAAAGAACTAGAAAAATCCCGGCACTCTCTCACCAGTATGGATTTTGTGTGTGGTAGGGGTCCTAATTGGATTTTTAAAAATAATTACTCACCTAAACAATAACCCATCTCTATTATTTTTTGCTTGATCATTATTTTTACTTTTCAATATTCTCGTCAATAAACAGATTATGCGAACAACTTCCGACGCTCGTATTGTGCATTGCATACTTACAAAGTTTTACGGCGTGCATAAAAATGGTTACTATCTGGATTTGTATCCATTTACTAGTAAGTCTTATCAGGTCGTAAAGAACACATACCTGTGAACAGAAGAAAATAAAAGGGTGTCAATGTTTGTATTAAATAATCATTTTTATGCTAAGGATTCATTCGAGCTTACCAAAGCAAATACCTACAGACACGGTTTTATTATATTTAAGGTCACAAACTCAAATAAATGAAGGAAATTCATGCAGTGAGTGGGATTCGAACCAACGGATCCCTACGCTACCTGGATTACCAGACTAGAGCGTTAACAACTTGACCACCAGTGCACCTAGTGAAACGGATTCGATCACAATGTCCACACCCATAAATTTGCCCGCCTCTACCCTACATCGAAAGTTTACGGTATGGAATGTTTAATATACCTACAATACCTTTTCCTGTGTGTTGTGTCCCGGTGGTGAAAGGTAGGGAGGGGGTAATGAACCCCCCGTGACCAGAAACAATGTTCCTGACTCCTGTAACATCTTTTGTACACTTGAGGAGTAATAATAATAAATTGACCTTATATGTTTAGAGTTGCCAAGAACGGCTTGTATTTTTCCGTGTAACAACAGTTTCTTTTGGTTAATTAAAAAAAAAAAAAAGTAAAAATCTGCTATAAACATCACACGACTTTCCTTATCATATTTTATTTTTTATTTATTTAATACAAGACAAGTAAATGGTTTCCATATATATAGCAATGACAGTTTACATAATATTTTTAACTGAACTTATGCTAGTTTCTTTTGGCTGTCGTCATACCACACCTATGAAGTATGGTCGTCATCCCACACCTATGAAGTATAATCCTTGAGTCGTTGATATTAAGACTGGGAGCAGAACCAAAAGCCACTGGTGAATCAAATGTAACGTTTGAATACCTTAAAAATCAACGTTAAATTCGTAATCAGTTCAAGATATCATAAAAATGATCGGAGTTAACCCCTATTATTTTTTTTCTAAGAAAATGTTGTTCTCTAATTTTTTTGTATCTTTAACCAATTCAAAGGAACGGCCCTTGCGGCCGATTATTGCGATTAATTTCGATTAATAAAATACTTTTTTACTATAGGAAAGTATTATTTTTTTATACAGAAATGCATTCCTAAAGCTAATGCTAACGTTCCGGCATTTGGAGAGAGATAGAGAGAAAGAGAGAGGGTAAAAGAAGAGAAAGAGAGAAAGAAAAAGAGAGAAAAAGAAGAGAGAGAGAGAGAGAGAGATAGAGAGAAGCTATAACACACACTGAAAAAGGTAAGTGCTCTGTACTTTAGATTAGTGGCCATAAAAAACAGCTGTAACGCAATTTATTTTATATTACCTCTCTAATATAACAATGGGAGAACTTGCGTTAGCCTCTCCCTTTATCTCTCTCTCTTTCTACACAAAGGCTGGATGTAGCCTGCTCAAGACCATTGGCATATTTAACTTACCGAGTTTATTCTAAAATACAAATACGAACACCATACTCCCGTTTTACCAACTAACCTCAGAGTCTTATTATTATGTGGTCACAAACTCAAATTAATGAGAAAAAAATCATGCACTAGGCGGGATTCGAACCAACGGACCCCTACGCTACCTGGATTACCAGCGCGTTAACCACTTGACTTGATTAATATTAGAAGTGAAACATATCTTTAGTCGCTTGAAATTGAATCTAAGATCAAAATTAATAGAGAAAATCAAGAACTTAAGTCGTGATGTAGCATCGGTTTTCCTCATCTAAGCAAATTGCAAAATACACAGATGTATTGCCAAAAGGTCTTTTAATTCCGCCCTAAGTGTTCTAAAAAATCAAGCCAAAAGTAGAGTGGAATAGAATTGAATACAATATAGCTTATTTATACTGTCAAAGTAAGACTGAAGAGTCCCCTTTACTTCAGTAGTCAAACAAAATAGTTTTGAGAACGATTAGCTCAGTGGTTAGGCACTCGCTTGCCATGCGGAAAGTCCCGGGTTCGATCCCCCGTTCCGACAGTAAATTGTATTATTAATTTGGTTACAATTGTTTGTAAGGCATACCTTCCGGTGCTCTTGTGTTACACCTAAATGGGAAGTATTATGTCACTTCTCGCCCATCAGAGGGGAGACATACTACGGGATGGGCAGGCTACAACACAAACCACAAGCGTCTACGTAACTCCTGTTACATAGATACGAAATTAAACGGCTCCATCACTTTTGCTTTTGCACCAAAAGCAATTTTTTCCTAACAACTATGAAGAGATCTTCATCCTTATTTTCTTTTCTCTCAATTTTTATTCATTTGTGACTTCACACCTCTCATTGAGTACCTATATTAAATTTGTGTTAATCACTTTCGTGATATCACAATTACTAAATCTACGCTGAATCCGAGACATGAACCACCGATCTCCAGGTTACAAGGCCAGTGCCTAAGCTACTGAGGTGGGATTGTAAATATATGTATTAGCAACCTACTGTTCTTCTTTTCTTGTTTCTACATTTTTATAAATGAAATAAATTTTAATTAAATCTCTCTTTTTTTGCTTCCATTTTTTTGTCTCCCTCAATCGCCCACACATTTTTACCTTCCTTATCCCATAGAAAGTGATGGGATTTCTCTTCGGAAATCTGCCTTTGTGACTCTTTCTGTAATATGTTTCGCTTTCAAGGTAGGTGTTTCTCTTACCTCTCCTTTTTGCTTTTTTTTAAGGTTTCCGTCAGTGTAATAATTTCTCTCTCTCCCCCTTTTTTCTTATCTAACGTTTGATTTTTCTCTCTCTTTTTATTTCTTTTTCTCTTTCCCTCCGTCCTTAACTCTTTCCCTCTCTTTCTCTCGCTCTCTCTCTCTCCCCCCCTCTCTCTCGCTCTCTCTCTCCCTCCCTCTCGCTCTCTCTTAATTTCAGTTATTCTGTCCTTCGAAATTTCACCTTCAAGAAAAAAAAAGCCTGTAAGTGTGAATTTGTAAATTAAATTTTCCAATTCTGGCATGAGAGATGGGAGGGGTTAAGGGGAAGGGGGTATTTGAAGGGTTTTGAATTATGTTCCTGAAGTTTTAAAAAAAAGTTAAGGACGGAGAATATAAATTCACAGAAACTTTTGTCATAATTATGTTGAACACGAATGTCAAATTTTTGGTCGTTAATTATTGATGGTACAAAAAAATTGATTGAAAAAATCAAAATTCAAAGATAGTTAATGTCAATAGTTGAATATACCAGTTTTCGTTATGTCTCTGAAGATAGGCAACGCCCAGCGAGGTTAGAACTAGGATGGATGACTATTCAATTTCGTACTCTTGTGATGGTGGCTATTCCTGGCCCCACTCCGGCTGGGTGAGGTTAATTTGAGTAGCTGGTTGCGTAAGTTTCCAGCGAATGGAGGGTAAAACTCTCTATTCGTGTTTTGACCCCTGTCGTGACATGACCATGCAGTTGAAAGCGCTGTTAAACCCTCTAGGCTTGCACGCACGGTGACATGAGTTTAAATCCCAGCGGAATCAGATTTTTTTGGCTCTGTACTTTCGATGTTCGGGATTTACTCATACATCGTGAGGAAAAATGAGTAGCTGGTATTATGTGAGACATGAGGCGCAACTATGGGCAAATGCTACATAATATAAAAGAAATGGAAGAGTTATCAGAATATTTTTTTGGCAATTAAAAAAATAAAAACATTCCTTTACTGAACTAATTTTTTTTTTTTTTAGAAATAAACTCTTATACGCGTCTTATTGTTCGGTATTTTATAATGTTTTTCAATCAAATTTGTTTGCTGAATCACTCCCTGATTTGTGTATTATTATGCTATCAACTGCTTATATCTGCATTCCTTAGCTGTTTTTTTTAATTTTAAAATTATATAATTATCATTAAAAAAAAAAAAAAACAATTTACAATAACGTACAAAACTTTAAACCCTAAAAATACAGTATCACTCTGTCCTGAAGAGCACTCACCATTGTGTTGTAGAGAAATAGGTCCCATCAGTTTCGAGAGGGAAATTTAATCATGATTAATTATCCCGAGGGATATTTTCACTTGTGGGATTTTCCTTTTCCCCCCACGTAATTAGTCACATACACGTGAGAGAAAAGTCCCGAAAATTTCGAACAGTAAAGTTTTAGGTCCCGCAGGGGATGGGTCCTAATTTGTCAAAGCTAATCAGATTCATCAGGTCTAAGTACGCGGCCACAAAGAGAACACTGAGGCAACGTAGGTAATATCTAGGAAATTTAATATAATTTATAATTCCGTGTCCGCCAGATACGAGTAGGTATTGATACCTAAATCACGGTGGTGAGAGGATTATATGGACGCCCACTACGCCCAGATCCAATGTCTAGGCTCCTTTCATCTCCATTGATTCTATTTGGTTTTAAAGTCCTGACTTGAGGTGGACAGGATGAGGGTTTTACCCTCCGTTCGCTGGAAATCGTGCCAGCTACCCACATTAACCTCACCCAAACTGGGTAGAGGTGGGTAGGGCCGGAATTGCCAGCCTTACTTGTTCGGAGGGAACAGAATTTTCTGTGCGAAAAGTCTGCTCCAACCGGGAATTGAACTCAGGATCTCTGGACTACGGGTAACGGGCAGTAGTCACAACCGTTATACCACGGAGGCTGGCATTTGGGAAATAACGTAATGATAATACTCTTTGATAATCTGACCTCCGTGGCTCAGTTTTTAAGAGCACTGATTCGTGGCGAAAAAAAAAAAAAAAAAAAAAAAAAAATACCTATCGGTCTGCCGAAAAATCTAAGGATCGTCTTAGATTTACTAATCCTGTTTCATAATACGGTAGTAATTCTCAGCGTCAGCACAACATAGTGCCAACAGTTCCATAGTGCCAACAGTTTATCAAAGCACTTTTTTTACTTACTTGAATGTTGTAAGTGAGTGTTACTCACTGCCATGGGAGGAACACTCAGTGAGTAAGACTCACACGGCATGGACAGTGTTAAACAATCTCTTTTCCCTACTCACATGGTAGTGAGAGTGAAACAATCTCTTTTCCCTACTCACATAGCAGTGAAAGTGTTAAAGAATCACTGTTCCCTATTCATATGGCACTGAGAGTGTTAAACAATCACTGCTCCCAACTTTGATTGTACTATTCCTTTACTCTCCTATATTTCCCTCTTTTTCCTCCTCATACATCCCTCCTTATACAATATACAGTCCTCCTTATATATTCCTCCATTTCATTTTCTTTCTTTTCTTTTGACATCAGGAACCGGTAACAATGATTTCCTTGAGACATTTCTTTATCGTTCTCAGGATAATGGTTGCTTCTCTTGTGGGTCAGAGTGGTGGTAACGTTATGCCAGATAACTTACTCGCTTTGTACAATTCCACATAATAATAAGATTCTGAGGGTTAGGTGGTAGAAACTGCTTTGAGCATTAACCTGGTCTCGTTACCTTCCACTAAAGAGTATTATCATTCTGTATGGAATCCAATCTAACGGATTTCCTTTCTAAATGCATGACCAGACTAGCGCCTTAACCACTTCACTTACACTGGTAATGCAGAAACTCTATTTAGGTAGATCTTTGGTACTCTGCACTGGTAATTGAGTGTCTTCTGATAACCCATTGGTTCGAATCCCAACAAGTGCATGAGTTGTTCCTCAATAATTCGAGTTTGTGACCATATAATAATAAGACTCTGAGGGTTAGATAAACGAGGCTTGAGTTATGATTGGGATAATTTAATTGAAGAACAAGAGAATATAGAAAATATCTACAATAAGTTTATCAATATATTTCAAAACATGTATAAAAAAGCAAATAAAGTAATCAAATTGAAAAAGAAATACATTGGTAATACTTGGATTACAAAAGAGATCAGAGATATGATAAAATTAAAAAATGATAAATGGAAATTACTAAAAAGAGACACGAGTAATAATGAATTAATGATTGAATATAAACAAATCAAAAACAAGATTGTTAATAAAATAACACAAGCAAAAAGAAAAGAAATAACTAATAAATTTAATGCATGTCATGGCAACATTAAAAAAAATAGACATTTCTTTATCGTTCTCAGGATAATGGTTGCTTCTCTTGTGGGTCAGAGTGGTGGTAACGTTATGCCAGATAACTTACTCGCTTTGTACAATCTATATCTATAAAAGAAAGCTGTCTGTATGTGTGTATGTATGTGTGTATGTATGTATGTATTTGATACGGAAGGCGGATGATCCACTAGGAGAAGGACACTCTTGAAACCGAACTTTCCTACGTCTTACTGTAATCGCTTAGTCCACGGGCTACTGAATGCAGTAAATGGAATGTTGACAGTGTAACCGGCTGCATACCCAGTGCCACTTTAAACAATACATTGCAAAACAAACTTCTTCAGATAACCAAGCAAACATGGCATACTCACAAAACATTTTGGATAATATACCCCAGGTGAGTAGGAGAACTTTCTCTGAATCTCACCCTCGTAGAGGCTACCTCATGGATTCTGGGGGAGGTAAAAGTGTGAAGTGTTTGCAAAATTCATTATCTGATCATAGAAAGACTGAAAACATAAAGATAGCTACGTGGAACATCAGAACACTGCTGGACTCAAACAGAAAAAGCACAAAAACACTTCCAAGAAGAACTGCAGTAATTGCTAAAGAATTTGAACGTTATAAGATAGACATAATAGCACTGCAAGAAACACACCTAATGTCAGTTGGACAACTAGAAGAAAGAGGAACAGGTTATACTTATTTCTGGTCTGGCTCAAATGATTCTACTAATAAATATGGCGTAGCAATTTGCGTTCGCACAAAACTTCTCAGATCTGGAATAATATCAGAACCCACATGTATTGACGAAAGACTCATGAGCATCAACATCATTGAAAGAAACACGAAAACAACATTTATCTGTTGCTATGCCCCCACAAATGTACAAGATGAAAATACGAAAGACAGATTTTATGAAAATTTAAGCAATCTCATACGAAGAACCCCTAAATCATATAGAATCATCATTGCAGGGGATTTCAATGCACGTGTCGGCAAAGAATACCAAACATGGATGGGCGCAATTGGTAAACACGGATTTGGATCAACAAACGGAAATGGACTGAGACTTCTAGAACTATGCAAACTTGAAGAGTTGACAATTGTGAATACATGCTTCCAACAGAAGGAAAAATATAAGGGCACATGGCAACACCCGAGATCTAAAAAGTGGCATATGATCGACCACATAATAGTACGACAAGCAAGAAAAAACGATATAAAAAAATGTAGAGTCATGCGCGGAGCACAATGCGAGACAGACCACGTAATGATGAGAGCTACCATAGAACTCAAACCAAAGTACTTCCCAAAGAAACCCAAGAAAATAGTATACGACAGCCGAAGTCTCAAAGACCACCATACCCAACAACGCTTCAAATCATGTATTGATGAAAGTATACAAAATGTACCTAGTAACGTTGACGGGATATGGCAACATTTAAAACAAACATACCAAAAAGCAGCCAAAGAAACCATGGAGAAGAAAACAAGCAAAAGACCTGACTGGTTTGATGAATGTAACGACGAAATAACAAAAATGCTTGATAAAAAAACGGAAGCGCATAAAAAGTATCTAAACAACCCAACATCACAAAGAAAAAAAGATTTTCAAGATATTAGAAGGACATGCCAGAAGGAGTTAAGAAAAATCAAGGACAATTGGTGGAATACTAGAGCCCAAGAGCTTCAAAACTTTTCAGACAAAGGAGACCACCATAACCTATACCAAGGGATCAAAGCCATAATTGGACCACAGAAAATGACATCAAACATACTAGAAGACGAAAATGGCCATCAAGTCGAAAATACTAACGACAGATTAAATTTGTGGAACAAATATTTTGAGAATCTTTTCAACCTAGAATCCGAAACTTCTCCTCAAGCAATTAACCTCGATGTAAATGATGAAAGCATGATACCTACCGACAATCCACCAAACAAAACAGAAATAAGAGATGCAATATATCTACTAAAGAATAACAAAAGTCCAGGTAATGATGATATTACTACAGAAATGCTGAAATCTGGAGAAAAAATCTGGAGTGAGAAGAAAATACCTCAGGAATGGAAAAACTCAGTGATTGTCCCCATTCATAAGAAAGGATCTAAAAGACTTTGTAGCAATTATCGTGGTATTTCGCTACTATCCGTTCCGAGCAAAGTCCTTTCACGAATTATCCATAACAGAATATCTCCAATTATCAACACAGTGCTCAATGATACACAATGCGGATTTCGCAGCGGCAGATCAACAGTCGATATGGTTTTTACAGCACGACAACTCGTTGAAAAGGCAATAGAACAAAAGGCACCACTTTGCATAGCGTTTGTAGATATATCAAAGGCGTTTGACTCCGTTGATCGTAATATGCTTATCAAGATTCTAAAACGACTAAAATGCCCCACAACAACTCTTACAATTCTCGAGTCTATGCTTACAGATACAACATCTTCTGTCAGAGTAGAAAATACGCTAACCGAGCCTTTTCAAATACGATCCGGCGTAAAACAAGGATGTGTCGTATCGCCTCTCTTATTAATCCTTTACATGCAAGGTATTATGAAAAATGTTGTAGACACACAAATTGGAGGTATAAATATCATATATAGAAACGACTCAAATCTGTTCAATAGGCGAAACCTTAAAGCAAAAACTAAGATAAAACAAAACAAACTCGTTGACCTCATGTATGCTGATGACTGCGCTCTAGTGGCAGAATCACCAGAACTTTTACAAGAATTGTTAAATGTATTTGTTAGAGAAACTGAAAAGTTTGGATTAAGAGTTAACGAAGAAAAAACAGAAGTAATGCTTATCAATACCCTGCCTAAGGAAATCATATCCAAAGGAAAAGTCATAAAAGAAGTGAAACAATTTAAATACCTAGGTAGCATTATTCAAGCCGATGGATACTTCGACAAGGAAATAAATAACCGTATCAGTACAGCAAGTATGGCATTTCAGAAATTATACCACAGAGTCTGGAAATGTCACGAAATAAACATCAAAACCAAACTCCTAGTATACAACTCTGTCGTATTAAGTACTCTCTTATATTCTGCAGAAACATGGATATTAAAAGCGGCAGATATAAAAAGACTAAACAGCTTCCATGTAAAGTGTCTGAGAATCATCCAAAAAATTACCTGGCGCGACATGATACCATATGAAGAAATCTTGAAAAAAAGTAACATGCTATCGATTGAAAATATTATCAAGATCAAAAGATTGAGATGGGCAGGACACCTCAGCAGAATGTTGGAAGAAAGAATACCCCATCAAATAGTATTTGGTGAGCTAAAATATGGGAAAAGGCTACAATCAAAACCCAAATTGAGATGGTTAGACATGTTGAAAAAAGATTTAACTGAACAAAAAATAGGACTACAAGAATGGAGGACTGTGGCGACAAACAGAGATGAATGGAGAAATCAAATAAACGCAGGAATACACAATATCCAACAAACAACAATATCGGAAGCAGAGAATAAAAGAAGATTAAGACATAATGAGGAAGAAAAGTTTGAATGGTCCTGCCCAATCTGCGATTTCAAAAGAGAAGGCAAAACAGGAAGACAATATGTAAACTCACACTTATCTCAAGCACATAGAAACTTGATGATTGATAGACAAAACCAAAATAATGACCCATATTGTACCCTCTGTAATATTAGATATAAAACGAAAGCAGGATATTCAAGCCATCTCAGGCATAAACACCCAAACTTGATAGAAATAAATCCACTGCAACCTATCAAAAAGACTATCACTACAAGTAGCAGAACTGATGAAGCACAACAACCCCAACAGAATCCAAACTCAACACCCCAACAAGATCCTGCTGAATATCCAACACCACAACGACAACCTGGCCCAGAAATTATACTTCAATGCAGAGCTTGTGGCAGACAATGTAGAAGCAAGGCGGGCTTGCTCAGTCATCAGCGAAACGCCATCTGCAAACGTCATCTGGAGGAGATGGAATCGTCGGACACGACGGAATCCCAATAACATGTATGTATGTATGTATGTTCTTTATACAAATCCACACCGTTTGACCGAGAAACCTTAAATTTTGCACATAGGTCCCTTTGGATCAGGAAATTCTTCTAGGCTAGATTATATCTCCTTGAGGTTAAGCTACAATGAGTAAGGATAAAAATGGATGGGTGACGCAAAAAAAATTCACGTTTTTTGACATAAATGACATTTTTTCTCGAAATTTGTCGCGACGACCTATCAACTCAAAGCAAGAAAGTTTTAGGCAAGGGTTTGAGCTTTCAATTGACATATCGATCGCGAATTTCTGATGAGCCGTTCTTGAGCTACGCCGGGTAAGGTAAGAAAATGGATGGGTAACATGTAAAATATTCACGTTTTTTGACCTAAATGACATTTTTTCTCGAAATTTGAAGTGACGACCTATCAACTCAGAGCAAGAAAGTTTTAGGCAAGGGTTTAGGCTTTCATTTGACATATTGATCGCGAAATTCTGATGAGCCATTCTTGAGCTACGCCGGGGAAGACCAGAAAATAGATGGGCGACAAAAAATATTCAGGTTTTTTTTCAAACCTAAATGACATTTTGTGTGTGTGTGTGGTGTGTGTGTGTGTGTGTGTGTGTGGTGTGTGTGTGGTGTGTGTGTGGTGTGTGTGTGTGTGTGGTGTGTGTGTGGTGTGTGTGTGTGTGTGTGTGTGTGTGTGTTTGTGTATGTGTGGTGTGTGTTTTGTGTGTGGTGTGTGTTTTGTGTGTGTGTGTGTGCTTTGTGTGTGTGGTGTGGTGTGTTTGTGTGTGGTGTGTTTGTGTGTGGGTGTGTGTGGTGTGTGTGCGTGTGTGGTGTGACTGGTGTGTGTGGTGTGTGTGTGTGTGTGGTGTGTGTGTGTGTGTGTGTGTGTGTGTGTGGGTGGGTGTGTGTGCGTGTGCGTTGTGTGTGTTTGATGGGCTAGCGAAGCGGCGGGTGTAACCCGCTAGTCCCACATAATAATAAGATTCTGAGGGTTAGGTGGTAGAAACTGCTTTGAGCATTAACCTGGTCTCGTTACCTTCCACTAAAGAGTATTATCATTCTGTATGGAATCCAATCTAACGGATTTCCTTTCTAAATGCATGACCAGACTAGCGCCTTAACCACTTCACTTACACTGGTAATGCAGAAACTCTATTTAGGTAGATCTTTGGTACTCTGCACTGGTAATTGAGTGTCTTCTGATAACCCATTGGTTCGAATCCCAACAAGTGCATGAGTTGTTCCTCAATAATTCGAGTTTGTGACCATATAATAATAAGACTCTGAGGGTTAGATAAACGAGGCTTGAGTTATGATTGGGATAATTTAATTGAAGAACAAGAGAATATAGAAAATATCTACAATAAGTTTATCAATATATTTCAAAACATGTATAAAAAAGCAAATAAAGTAATCAAATTGAAAAAGAAATACATTGGTAATACTTGGATTACAAAAGAGATCAGAGATATGATAAAATTAAAAAATGATAAATGGAAATTACTAAAAAGAGACACGAGTAATAATGAATTAATGATTGAATATAAACAAATCAAAAACAAGATAGTTAATAAAATAACACAAGCAAAAAGAAAAGAAATAACTAATAAATTTAATGCATGTCATGGCAACATTAAAAATACTTGGAAAATAATAGACAAATTAAGAAATAAAATTGATAGAAATACAGAATCAACAATAATAAAAAACTTCAAAGCACAGACACAAGATTTGAACCATATATCAAATGAATTCAATAAGAGATTTAAAAATGATATTATTGAATTGAAAAATAAGAAAGAATTAATGAGAACTGACTTGACTTATTATAATAATAATGAAAACTTAAATGAAAGAGAACCTTTTAAATTAAAAAATATTGAAATAAATGAACTAGATAAAATTATTAAAAACATAAACCCTAATAAAGGACCAGGCTTTGATAAAATCAGACCTGAAGATATAAAGGAAAACTATTCATCACTAAACAATATAATATTATACATCATAAATAAAATAATAGAAGAAAAGAGCATACCAAATATTATGAAAATTTCAACCATCACTCCGATTTATAAGAAAGGAAAGAAAAATGAATTTGCAAATTATAGACCAATAGCTGTTCTATCTATAATCGAAAAAATTATTGAAAAACATATACATAACGAATTATCAAAATATATAGAAAAGAATAACTTAATCAGTGAAAATCAATATGGATTTCGAGAACGTAAAAGTACAACAGCTTTATTAAACAAATATTCAGATGAAATAAATCATGCATTAAGTAATGGAAAATACTGTTTAACCCTATCTATAGACTTAAAGAAAGCATTCGATACAATAAACCATATGAAAATGCTTGAAACAATTAATAATATAGGAATAGATGACAATACAAACGCATTAATGAGAAATTTCTTTGAAAATAGGAAACAATTGGTTAAAATAGGTAAAACTTACAGCACTGAAGAAAATATAAGTTGTGGTATAATACAAGGTGGAGTATTATCGCCAACACTTTTTAATCTTTACATCAATGATATAAATAATATCAATATACAGTCTAAAATCTTACAATATGCAGACGATATTTTAATATATACCATAACAGAAAATATTAACGAAGCATATGAAAAAATACAAGGAGATTTAAATAAAATAATGATATGGCTTAATAAAAAAGATATTTTTATTAACAAAGAAAAAACTGTATCAATTTTATTTGAAAATTACATGATGAAAAGATATACTATACCATCTACAAATACTATTAAAATACATAATAATCAATGTATAGATGACAATTTTATAAATAACAATTGTACATGCACCATTGTAAAACAAGAAAATTCAACAAAATATCTTGGTATAATTTTACATAAAAATATGAAATGGAATGAGCATATTCACTAGATCAAAAAGAAATTAAATAGCATAGCCTACCAAATGCACTATATAGAAAAAATAATTCCAATACCTATCAAAGTAATACTATATAAAAGTTTATGCGAATCTGTCTTGAGATATGGCATTGAAAATTATGGTTATACATCCCAAGAAAATATTAAATCAATTCAAACAACTCACAAAAAAATCATTAAATCTACACTTTACCCTTTTACATCAAAACTGCAAAGAAATGATAAAATGAAATATTATAAAATACTTAATTTTCAAAACCTTTATAAATATGTCATGATATCTAAAAATTACTATGATGAATCATACAGAAATATTCACGAAACGCCTTATCACATTCGTAATATTCAATATACAATACCAGCATTTAGAAATAACTATGGAAAAAGTACATTTAATTACCAAATACCACATCTATTAAATCAATTACCACCAGCCTTAAAACAATTAAATAATGAAAGAAAAATGAAAAAAGATATTCGTGAATATTTATTGGAAAATAATGATTTATAAATAAAAACAGATACATACATATAATATCTTAAAATAAACTGGTTAAAAAACACTTATTCAACACAAGAAAATAAAGAAAGAAAGAGAAAAAAAAAAAAAAAAACAACAACAACAACAGAAAAAAAATAGAAGAAAGAGAATGGAAACAAAGAGGAAAGAAGATGAAGATTGAAAATTGCTGAGATAAAGTTCCCGAAAAGTACACTAGTACTTCATGGGAACAAAAACATGTATATACAAAAGATAAAAAAATAAAGATCAAAGATCATTATTATTAAGTTCTATCAAATTCTTGCTTATAATGATTGATCATCCACTTCTTTACTACTGTGGTAGAAACTGCTTTGAGCATTAACCTGGTCTCGTGGTTACTTTCCACTAAAAAATATTATGATTTTGTATGGAATCCAATCTAACGGATCCAATCTAACCTTTCTAAATGCATTACCAGACTAGCGCCTTAGCGCCTTAACCACTCGACGCGTGACGCGACGGTAGTAATACAGAACTTTTATTCAAGCCTTAAAATAAAATAATGCTAAGTCCTTAACCTCGCCTCTTAAAATAAAATAATGCTTAACCTGGCCCCTTAAAATAAAATAATGCTAAGTCCTTAACCTCGCCCCTTAAAATAAAATAATGCTAAGTCCAAGGGGTACTGAACCGGTACATTTTCTTCAAATTTTCTTCGAAACTTTACGTGTTCACCATTTGTGTCAGCGAAACAAACTATTCAAGTTGAGAATAGTTTCTCTTTGATGTGCTTCAATTTCAGCTCGAGTCAGAAACTTGCGGAATTTTAACTAGCGGTGGGACTTCTAATTAGGAGACACCACCTGTATGTAGAGAAGATATCTGTACTTGAGGTGGTATGTGTAGAAGTGGAAGAGAAAGCCACAGGTTTTAACCAAGGGGCGCTTGGTTCACTACATATTCTATTGAGTTCTTTTCATTTCATGTCCTGTGTTGCAGTATGTACTATGTAGTTTACCAATAGAGTATTTAATAAAAATAATAATAATTTAAGTGAAGCAAGAACCTTCACAACATTATTATTATTGTTCTGATTTTCATGTACATCTAGTACAACTTCTTTTTTTTTTTTTTTTTTTTTTTTGAAATCAACTACACCAACACAGATATAAAGTCAAAGGATGACATCTATGAGGGCAATAACTGTTGCTGGTCTCTTTCCCTACTGGAAAATATCCGGTTGGTTTTCCAGGGTGTTAAAAGTTGACATGATGGAAATAATGGGAGATTTAAAGAGACATGTTTCTTTCTTGTTTGGCAGGTGGAAGGTCAAATTTCCTGAGTTTCTTAGTCTGTTATTAGGGACTCTTAGGTGTATTTTCTCTAGAATGTAGGGGCAGTTAAGATTAAAGTTTAGAACATTAAGTAAAAATGTCATTTGTTGTTTTTCCCTTCGGTTTGCTAGGGTTTCTAGGTCAAGATTTTCAGTCAACAAGTTATATTCAATGTACTCAGGATAAAGAGGATAGAAATTAAATGTTTTAAAAAACATACCTCGTACAAATCTTGCCTGGATTCGTTCAATGGCCCTTTTCCCCACCTTTGTATACGGCAGCCAAATTATTGAACCGTATTCTAAGACAGATCTTACCAAAGATTGATATAAAATTTTAATCACGTCAATATCTTGGATGGGTTTACTGTATCTCATTATCATACCTAGCCTCTGGTAACCTTTGCATTCAGTGATCTGTCTATGAGAGTCGAAGTTTAAATTACTTTGGAAGTGTATTCCTAAATCTTTGTACTCATTCACATATTTTAGGACTGTGTTATTGGTGTTATAAGAGTACTGAGGTGGACTTGGGTTCTTTTTGTTGGTGTATACCATCACAGAGCATTTTTCAGGGTGGAAATTTAAACCAATAGTTGCAAGCCATTTAGTAATTGAGCTCAAGTCATCTTGTAGAAGCTGACAATCTTCAATTGTTTTGACGGGTCTAAAAATTTTTACGTCATCAGCGTAGAGGAGTATATTGGAGTGCAGGACATGTTGGCAGATTTCATTGTATGCAAGTATAAAAATTAAACTACTTAATTTGCTGCCCTGAGCTACTCCCGAGGGGGGTGTAAATGGGGTGGATTTTGAATTTTTATATTGCACAACAATTTTTCTGTTTTGCAGATAACTTGCAAATAAATTAACCAAAGGGGGAGAAAAACCTGTTTTTACCAATTTTTGTAATATAGAGTCATGGGCCAACCTATCGAAACATTTTTCGATATCGGTGTACACAACGTGTACATCTGCCTGAGGCAGTGTTCTCGCTGTAATGTCAGAGAATTGTACCAAATTTGTAATGGTCGATTTTTTATTAACAAAACCATGCTGATTTTCTGATATTTTGTTGGAGATGAAAACTGAAATTTTGTTGTAAAGAACACCCTCGAAAATTTTAGCAATGGCATTTAGATTTGAAATTGGGCGATGTAGGGCCACGTTGGTGCACATTGGTTTCTTGGGGACGGGATGTACAATTGACTCTTTTAAACCATCTGGAAAAATGCCAGTTTTTAAACACAAATTAAACAGTATAGAGAGGGGGAATTTTATTTCTTCAATACAGTTTACAAAAATCAAGGGAGGAATGCCGTCTGGACCAGGTGGTTTGTTTTTTGGCATAGATTTTATCACATCAGAAACATCGTTCTGTGATATAAGACCTAGGTGGAAATAGTCCAAATTAGAGTCGGGATTGAAATCAGGGCAGTAATTTGATGTTGTCTGGTTCTTTCATAAAATGTTCTGCGAATGCGTCTGCTATTTCTTGAGGGTCTGAAATTTCTTCTCACTTTTCTATTTATACTAATTGTTATCTGACCTGATTGCAGGGTTTTCAAAGAAAACTATTAACACTGCGACCTAATTAGATTTACTATGAGCAGTGATTTCATTTAATTTTAACGTCCTGCGATGAGAGAGATATCAAGGAAGTGGGTTTTACCCCCATTCACTTGGTATCGTTCCAGCAACTTATATTAACATCATGCAGCCTGGGTGGGTCCGGAAATGTCAGCCTGACGTGCTTGGAGGAAACAGAATTTTCTTCGAAAAGTCTACCCCAACCAGAAATTGAACTCGGGCTCTCTGGACTGCGAGCAGTAGTCACAACCGTTACGCCACGGAGGCAGGCACCTTCAAAATATTACTTCTAACAATATCTAATCAAACACCTCAGCCGAGGTGTGAAGGCTGAAGAGCCCCCTACACAAAAAAAGAGACAACGCGGCAAATATTAAATATACGAGGGTGAATCAAATGTAAACGGGACTTTTGTTCTAAAAAAAAATTAATTGTTGAAATATAAAACCAATAGCATGGAAATGCATTTTTCCCAGCGAGTAGGAAGGTTAAAGACGCTTCAAAACGTGAATCCAAAAAGCGGGAGAAAACATTAAACACAAAAAGCAGTGTTGTCATCTGAGACATGACATCGACCTTATGTGTGATTGTACTCTTGTCATGTGAGACATGATATTGACCTTATCTGAGGTCGAACTTATTTTTGCGACGAGTTGATGGTGGTTTTGTTTGTCATCTTTCTTTCGAATGCAAAAGGTTAAAAAAACCCTTGGGAAAACTATAAGCTTGCCTGAATTGTTAGGGTTGACTAGTGTGTTATCTGTTCATAGTCCTCCTTAAAGCCAAATAGTTAATGCTCTAACCTGCTAAGGTAGCTTGTGTCTGTCTGTCTATTTCATTTTCAGTTGCTTCCAAAGCGCAAATCTTCTCAACGGAATTAAACTTTAAACATCCCACCGAAATAGGTAAGTATAAGTATATTTTATTTAGAGTGCAGTACAATACAGGTGTTGGCTTTACAAAAGTTAGCCAGCAACCAATCACATAGTATGCACTATAAAGGGCTCTAACGATAGCGGAAACTTTTTCTCCTCAGCCGGAAGTTGAACCCGCAACCCTTCAGATTCAAAGTTACACATACTCAGTTCTTCACATGCAAGTCGGGGCCCGGAACACCCTGTATACAGGTTGTCTAACTAGGTTCCTTTACATGAGGAAAGACAGCTATGATTAAGTTTTGAACTTCATAGAGAGTGGCTTATTTACCTGTTATATGTTGTGAAGAGAGATAGAGAGAGAGAAAGAGAGAGAGAAAGAGAGAGAGAGAAAGAGAGAGAGAAAGAAGAGAGAGAGAGAGAGAGAGAGCGATAGGAGTTTAACAAGATAGATGGATAGATAGAAGAAGAAACAAAGTTTATCAAAAACTTCTTTTTACCCTACTTCCTTATTCCTCCTCTATCTCTTTCTTCTTTTTCTCTCATCTTCTCTCTTCCTTCTTCTCATCTCTCTCCTTTTTCCTCATATTCTCTCTTTCTCTTTCTTCTCTTCTTCTTTTCTTTTCTATCCTCTTCTTATTCCTCTATCTTCTCTTTCCTATTTTCTCTTCTATCTTTCTTCTCTTCTTTTTCTATCTTCTCATCTACTCATTTCTTTTCCTCATATATCTCTCTTTCTCTTTCTTCTCTTCTTTTTTTCTGTTTTCTCATCACTCATTTCTCTTTTCCTCGTATCTCTCTCTCTTCTGATTCTCTCTTTCTACTCTTACTCTCAGAAGTTATTTTATTAGCTTAGGTGGTAGTTTAAAATAATATTGTAACAAAATATATAAAAATGATCAATCAATCAATCTCTCTTTTTCTCTCACTCCCTTTCTCCCGCCCTTGTCAATGTTTTCTGTAACTCTCTCTCTTTTCTTTTCTTCTCTTTCTCTCTTCTCATCACTCATTCACTTTTCCTCGTATCTCTCTCCCCCCCAAACCTCACTACTCACTATCTCTCGTTCAAACCAAAACTAGTAGTAGGTAAAACTTTACTTTACCCCTCCACTACACCCCCCCCTTCAATCTTCCCTCCCCTCTAACCCTCCTTCCTCTCCCACTTCTCCTACTCTACCTCCCCTCCCCTCCCCGTCATCCTAGATCTTCCCTGGGGAAGCAGGGACCGTGAAAATTACACAAAACTAATCAAAGAAGGCACCCTGTGAGAAAGTTTCACGTCTTTTGCCGATCTGGTTCATATAGGGTGTAACGTTTTGTGGTGATTTGGCTCAGATAGCGTGTAACTTTTTGTGGTGATTTGGCTCAGACAGGTGTAACTCTTTGTGGTGATTTGGTTCAGACAGGGTGTAACTCTTTGTGGTGATTTGGTACAGACAGGATGTAAATCTTTGTGGTGATTTGGTTCAGACAGGGTGTAACTCTTTGTGGTGATTTGGCTCAGACAGGGTGTAACTCTTTGTGGTGATTTGGCTCAGACAGGGTGTAACTCTTTGTGGTGATTTGGTTCAGACAGGATGTAAATCTTTGTGGTGATTTGGCTTCGACAAGGTGTAACTCTTTGTGGTGATTTGGTTCAGACAGGGTGTAACTCTTTGTGGTGATTTGGTTCAGACAGGATGTAAATCTTTGTGGTGATTTGGCTTCGACAAGGTGTAACTCTTTGTGGTGATTTGGTTCATATAGGGTGTAACGTTTTGTGGTGATTTGGCTCAGATAGCGTGTAACTTTTTGTGGTGATTTGGCTCAGACAGGGTGTAACTCTTTGTGGTGATTTGGTACAGACAGGATGTAAATCTTTGTGGTGATTTGGCTTCGACAAGGTGTAACTCTTTGTGGTGATTTGGCTCAGACAGGGTGTAACTCTTTGTGGTGATTTGGTTCAGACAGGATGTAAATCTTTGTGGTGATTTGGCTTCGACAAGGTGTAACTCTTTGTGGTGATTTGGTTCATATAGGGTGTAACGTTTTGTGGTGATTTGGTTCAGACAGGGTGTAACTTTTTGTGGTGATTTGGTTCAGACAGGGTGTAACTCTTTGTGGTGATTTGGTTCAGACAGGGTGTAACTCTTTGTGGTGATTTGGTTCAGACAGGGTGTAACTTTTTGTGGTGATTTGGTTCAGACAGGGTGTAACTTTTTGTGGTGATTTGGTTCAGACAGGGTGTAACTCTTTGTGGTGATTTGGTTCAGACAGGGTGTAACTCTTTGTGGTGATTTGGTTCAGACAGGGTGTAACTTTTTGTGGTGATTTGGTTCAGACAGGGTGTAACTCTTTGTGGTGATTTGGTTCAGACAGGGTGTAACTCTTTGTGGTGATTTGGTTCAGACAGGGTGTAACTTTTTGTGGTGATTTGGTTTAGTCAGGGCTTTCTTTAGATTTTTTTAAAAAGGTCAAACTAATCTTGCAAGGAAACCAAGACTCTAATGTTTATTAAATATAAAATTAAGTGAGGTGTGAATCAAGTGATAGAAACCAGGCTTAAAAAGTAGATGAAGAGAAAAAAAGAATTTATGAACCGTGTACCTGTATAGAACATCTCAAAGAAAAATACAATAGGTTGGGTTGGGTGGAAGAGATTTCCACAGGCAATAACCCCGCCATTTAGGTAGAACATTAACTTCATTCTCTTTTATTTTCTTGTATCTTTGCTTAATTTTTTTGTTTTTCTTTATAATTTCATTGTATTTTACTGTATATATTTTTTGTTCTACCTAATAAAGCTTACTGTATTAATATAATAATAATAATAGGTAGTAAATATCCACTTCGAGAATATCACGTGATTGGTTTGTGGTTTGGAAGTAGAGGGATTGTATCAAAGTTCCTGATGAATGCACTAAAACAGTTTATGATAACAGTAACAACAAAATCCAAGAAATGTGTGAGACAGTTCATTTTTTTTTTTAAAGACAGGAAAAAAATCTTTTAAAGACACCCAGGTCATCCTGATTTGGGGTGTGGGATCTCCACCCACTAAAACCTCTCCTTCTCAAAGAGCTAACCGCATCTGGAACCGAAAAATATCATTACTTCAAGTATAAAAGATTCTATTCACATCATTTATAACAACATCCAGGAGTATGAAAAAAGACGAAAAAAAAAGAACAAAAAGAAAAATTAAAAGAAAAAAAGTGTATAAAAAATGTTTACTGATTGGTATGTTGTGTAGTTCTAGGAATCAGCAAAAATGCTGACAGCATCTTTTTTAATTGTTATTTAATAAATAAAACATTTGTTTCTCTTTTAGTATTCATATAGGAAGTTTACCTTAACAGATAATTTTCAATCTTTTCTTTCACTGTCCATAAAAAAAATCCAGAGTTTATACAGGGTGTAACTCTTTGTGATGATTTCGTTGTACAGGATGTAACTCATTCTGCTGGTCTAGTTGTACAGGATGTAAATTTTTTGTTGTTACCAATTTTTCGTTAACTGTTACCGTTAAAGTACCAGTGAAAGATATTGATTTCTTTTCGAGGGATAAGAAAAGTTGTGTGATGTGACACCAGTTTATTTATTGTTCAATTCTATTTTTATTTGTACAAAGTCGGTCGAATTTATCGCCAAACCCTTAGAGATATGGAGACTATAACATAAATAATATATCCGTAGATTTTTTTTTCTTTTTATTCACGTGGAAATATATTTTTGATGAATACCCAGGGAATAGAAGAACGCTTTTGTCAAATGCAAAATAAATAGAAAAAAAAACGAACACAATTTCTCGGAAGTAAGAGAAAAATACACAAAGAAGAATTTCATGTAAAGTGCATTTTTCATTGCATCTTTATCAACTGTATGTACCTACATGAGTATATAATATATTATACACACCGAGGTGTTTTTCATCAATAACGGGCATTGGTAGCCAAGTGGTTCAGGTGCTAGTCTGATAATCCAGGAAGCGTAGGGATCCATTGGTTCGAACCCCACTCATTGCATGAAGTTTTCTTCTTTTAATTGATTTTGTGACCACATAATAATAAAGGACTCTGAAAGTTTGGGTGGTAGAAAATGCTTTGAGCATTAACATCGCCTGGTAGTTATTTTCAATGTTCTCCTTTCTTTAGTAATTTGTTCAATGGTCTCCTCTCTTTAGTCATTTAGTTTTGTTTTTTTTTTAAATATTATTTTTATTTCTTCTTTCTCCTTTATTTTCTTTTCATTTTTACAAAATAATTGTCAATTATTGCTGGAGATTATGGTTTCGGGAAGCATTACTTGCAACATTATCTCCACTGTAGACGTATTTGTAAAAAAAATAATAATAAAAAATAACCAATGAGAAAGCAGAAATTTGCTGAAAAAGAAATATAGATAGTGAGGACTGATTTTGCATAGGATAAGGAAAAAATTATAACCAATGAGAAAGCAGAAATTGGATGAGAAAGAAATATGGATAGTGAGGAGGTGAGGAGAGTGGCTGAGGAGGTGTAATTGGAAGTGCGGAAGCTTATTGGAAGTGTAGGAAGTCAGATGCTGACTGGGTCTTTTCCTATTAATCAATGTCACAGTCAGATCATAATGTTCTCAATCAAATGGGAGAGGGAAAATTGAGTATAAGAGGTAGAGAGAGAGAGAGAGAGAGAGAGAGAAAGAAGAAAAAGGGAGAGAGGGAGAGAGAAGAAGATACAGGGAAGAAAAATGGGAAGGAGAAAAACGGAACAGGAAAAGTTGAGGATAAGATAGATAGAGAGAAAGTGGAGCAAAGATAAAGGAAAAAAATAAGGAAGGGAGAGAGAAAAGGGAAAAAGAAAAAGGGAAATGTTGAGGATAAGAAAAAGGGAAATGTTGGGGCGATAAATAAGAGAGGGAAAGTAGAATATAATGGGGAGAGGGAGAAATGGGAGACAGAGAAGGAAAAATGGAGAGAGAGAGAGAGAGAAATGGAGAGAGGGAGATAAAGACGAGAAGATCGCAGAGAGAGAGAGAGATAAATAAAAGGAAGAGATGATTAATAAATAAAGCAGACCTAAAAAAATGAATTAAGTACCGATATTAATAATAAATAATAATAATAATGTTTTGTATTACTTACTTTAGCTGGAAATTGAAAGTGGAGAAAAGAAATGTCTTGGGCCATTCTTATTTATTAATTTACATTTTATTAATTAGACATATCATATACAACACAAATAATTTCAAATTAAAATACCATATAAGAGAAGAAAAAAATAAAGAAATAATAAATAAATATATACATCATATATGTCCTAACTAAAGGGCGGGGTTATTGCCTTTGGTAATCTCTTCCACCCAACCCTTTTTTCTTCTAGGTCACTTGTATAGTTGAAATGAGTCACCCTGTATAGGACGGAGTAAAGGGTTATTTTGAGACGAGGAACATATTCTGGGGAAAAAAAGGCAATTTCTTGTCAGAGAAATGGGAGGCAAATGAATAGGAGGGAGAAGTTTAAGGAGGCAGAATTTTTTAGGAAGAGAATTTTGTGAAGTGGAAACATGGTTTGAAGGATTAAATAGTAGAAGGGCTTAGAAATCTGAGCAGTTTGTGAGACACGAAACTGATTGATGGTTGATTTCAGTGCTAATAGGTATACGGGAAAGCTTTTAGTGGATTTTTAAAGAAATGCTTTTATCATTATTAAATCACTAGTAGTTTTGTAACCGATAAACGGCACACTGGCACACATAATTATATTTTATTCAATTTTAAGAAACAAATTATACAGACGTGCATTGAGCATTGCATACTTACAAAGTTTTACGGCGCGCATAAAAATGTTTAACTCTAGATTGGTATCCATATTCTATTTACTTGTAAGTCACCTGTTTTCATTTTGTCATTAACACGTTCATCGCCACAATATTTTATATAACATGTCGTTCTGTGTCAACCGACCTCAGTAGCTTGATCGATAAGGTGGTGTACTTGTAACCTCGAGGTCAGTGGTTCAAGTCCCAAGCCCAGCAAATATTTAGTAAAGCTAGTTCGAGTAGTTGTGACATCAAAAAAGTGATTAACACAAATATCATAACTCTTTTATTATTATTATGTAATACTTTAGTGGAAAACTACTTCAATAATGCAACACAGGACATGCATTATAAAAGACAATGGAATAAGTATAAGTAACCAAAGTGCGAGGTTAAATCCTTCTTTGTTAACTCTACAATCTTAGATGCCTAATAAAAATGGCTTAGGATGGGTCATCTGTATACATATACATAAAAAAAAATTAAAAATAAAACAAATGCTGTATTATTATTATTATAAACGTATGTAATAAAACTGAAAAATATCTCTGAGTACAATATTTCTACCTCATCATCTACTAGGTTTTTGGTCATCAAAGATTCTCTTAGTGCTCTAACTGCATTTGGGAACATTTTATGTATTCATTCTATAGTATCAAAACTATGTGACTTTGTGGAAAGAACTCACACTCAGAGAATTGGATATCTCATTCATTACTCATTTTTCCTCACGAGGTATGATTGGACCCCGAACATCCATGTACAGAGCAGACAAATTCTTGCCCCGCTGGGGATCGAACCCTGGTCACCATGCGTGCAATACCTAGCGCGCTAACTCACTCTGCCACGGTGACTACTTTATTATTATAAACTGTTTGGTCGATATCTCCAGAACACGCGGGAATCATTTTTCAAAGTTTTTCAATTATAATGAAATTCTAAATGAAAATTTCATATTATTTTAATAATATAGATATTCAAAACACAAAAAAACCATTCAACCTAGATGAAAACAAGTTTCATGATTGTAAATGAAGGAATTGACCACACCTCCACAAACTTCGTTGTGGATTCTCGAAGCAGAACATTGGAACAGCGGGATTGAAAAAGTTGCAATGGTGCTCCCATTATGAACGCTATTACATAGTGTATTTAATGTTAGTGTTTCAATTTGTGATTTCCCGTGGAGGTAGAAGTTAGTGGACTTTTAATGGACTGGAAATTACGGAAACAAAGATAGAATATCGCTTTATTTATACTGCGCGTTAAGGACGAATCAATCTTATTATTCCAGCAGTAAGCCCAAGATATATGACCTATAATGTGGTTATAATGCCAAACGGGAGGATAACTTGTCATGTCCTGGCTGGGTTTCGAACCCGCGACTTCTGGATTACCAGTAGGACGCCTTGGACCACTGAGCTACCGGGACGGCGGATTTGTAACCTGGCCTGTTGTAAATATATTTGTTCGGTAAAAATTTAGCGGTGTGAGTTTGAGTTATTTTATTGAGACGTCACAACTTATAAGCTTAACATTATAATTACAATATGATTAATTTAAATATATGTATAAAACGTAGCCCTACAGTACCTCTCTAGTCGGTTGATCGCACGCGGTATGAATGATTGAGTGATACTCAAACATCCAAAGAACGGAGCAGAAATTTCTATGCCTGCAGCGCGAGTGCGCTGTACCACTCCACCATGGTGACTGCTCGTTTTTGCTTTCAAAATATTCAAAAGCTCTTCCGTTGCAATATATCTCTTCTAGTTCTGCGCTCTCCAGTTGTATATAATTTTCCCATTACGTTAAAATTATTTAATATTTTACGTAATTTCACGCACCACTGACTTGAGTCTAGGATCTGTTTCTCTTTTTCTTCCCTCTTTCTTCTTTTTCTCTCCTTCCTCTCTCTCTCTCCCTTTTAAATTTCTCTCCCTCCTCATTTCCATTTCTCTCCCCCCTTTTCTATTTTGCTCTCCTTCTCTTCTGTTTATCTCCCTCCTCTTCCGTTTCTCTCCCTCCTCTTCCATTTCTCTCCCCCTTCTTCCTTTTCTCTCCCTCCTCTTCTATTTTACTCTCCTCCTCATTTAATTTATCTCCCTTCTCTTTCATTTCTTTCCCCCTCTTCTAATTCTCTCCCTCCTCTTCTATTTTACTTTTTTTTTTTTTTTTTTTTTTTTTTTAAGATGAGTGTTTCACAGCCTTTTTTATTTCGTAGAAACAGGAGCTACTGTAGACGCTTGTGGTCTGTGTTGTAGCCTGCCCATCCCGTAGTATGTCTCCCCTCTGATGGGCGAGAAGTGACACAATACTTCCCATTTAGGTGCTGGGTCAACACGAGCGCACCGGAAGGTATCCCTTACAAACAATTGTAACCAAATTAAGAATACAAATTTTTGTCGGTGCGGGGGTTCGAACCCGGGACCTTCCGCATGGCAAGCGAGTGCTTAACCACTGAGCTAATCGCGCGCTCCTCCTCATTATATTTCTCTCCCTTCTCTTCCATTTCTCTCCCCCCCCCCTCTTCTATTTCTCCTCCTGTTCTATTTCTTTCCCTCCTCTTATATTTCTCTCCCTCCTCCTATATTTCTCTCCCTCCTCTTATGTTTATCTTCCTATTCTTCCTTTTCTATTTGAGTTTAAGCATTAGCTTTAGTTAAAAGCATTAGTGTGCATAAATGAAATGTCATATCACAGATAACTTTTTTCATAGGTAATATAGCTATTTCCCTCCAATGTCTCTGTACTTTCCAGGAATTCCTACTTCTCTATTACCTTTTTTTTCGTCCCAATTTTATTATTCAACGTTTGAGTCTTCCATTTCTTATACAGGGCGTTCAAGTTTGGCAAAATATAAGGGTTGGGTGGAATAGATTGCCATAGGCAACCCCGCTGTTTAGGTAGGACATTTCATGATAATAATAATAAGCCCGGTATACGGGTGCTTATTAACGGAGCTAGTCGTATTTACAAATGTCAATAAATAAAAACACAACAATAAAGATAAAAAATATGTCAAATAAAATTAAAAATATCACAGTGTCATAAAATGTAGTTAAAAATAGATGTAAGATAATAGCAAAATCAAAAAATTTGCTTTTTTGATTTTTTTGTTTTGTTTTTTGTTTTTGTTTCTTTGTACAATCTATTCATTTATTCTATATAATTTTATTGTATATACATATATTTGTCTTACCTAATAAAGCATACTATAATAATAATAATAATAATTGGATATCCTGTATAAAAGTGAACATTTTTGCCAAAACCCATAGCTTTAAGATTAAGAGAATTGAAAATATACTACCGTGTCGTGTACACTGACATGATTTCAGTGTTTTTATTGGGATGATTACACTAGTTTAAAAGAAACGTTTCAATCAGATGATCAGAACGAGGTAATGTTCCCTCTATACAGGAAGGACGCAGAAATCTTTCTTTCCAGGAATCTACACGCGTGTAGAAAATCGATATCTCGATCTTAAGATAGTCCTTTATGGTTACGAAGAAGCTTCAAACACTCTTCTCGGGAAAAAGCATGGAGCATGCTGCTTAAAGCTATACAATACAGAATAAACATTTCTTTGTGTTCATTTGTTGTTTTCAGTAACTTGATGTTTTCATAAGAATTCAATAAACAAATAATGTTTTTGATGTAATTCATGAAGGAGCTTTATGCAAAATAAAGTAGCTACTGAAAATTACTTTATTGCATTCGGTTGAATTTTTTTTTTTTTTTTTTTTTTGTATTCCTAATCTAAGAAAGACTTTAATAGATATTGTTATTAAATCATTGGTAATAGCTACATTTAAGTCTTCAGCTTGCTTGTTTTCAAGATATTTTGTTCATTAAAATTAATATATACCTGTTACAATTTAAAAAATACTGTTTTTGGATCTTCTTGTCTCCTGATTTCATTTATTTGGATAAATAAATGAAGCAATGAGAATACATTTTCCATTCTCTTCTATCTCATACAACTCTTTTCCATGCTGCTTCTCCACATACTTTTCGCATTTCTTCATCCCATCTTGTGGCTGGTCTTCCCACTTTTTCCCTTGGACACCCTGTACATATCATAACCACATTTTTTTTCATTTCTCATTTCGACGATCATTATCAAATTCCATCTCAACTTATTCTCTCTCTCTCTCTGTCTCTCTCTCTCTCTCACTCTCACTCGCTCTCTCTCTCTCTCTCTCTCTCTCTCTCTTTCTTGCTGTCTAATATTTATAAAATATTTCTTTTCTCTTGTTTTTTTTTTTTAAATTTAATTTAATCCAACTTTAGTACCTTATACCACTCTGTCTCACTCTTTGTTCTCTCTTTTTGTCTCTCTCTCTCTCTCTCTACTCTCTCTCTCTTCTTTATCTCTTTTTGTCTCTATCTCTCCATCGTCTCCTTTATATAAATGAAATTCTGTCTTTCATTTTCTTCCCTTATTTCTCTTTCTTTCTCCATTTCAATCTCACTTATCTTTATCTATTTTTTATCAACATATCTCACAGTATCACAGTATTTTTTTACTCTCTCCCTCTCTCTCTCTCTCCATCGTCTCTCTTTTTCTTTTTAAATGGAATTTTCTCTCTTATTTTCTTCCCTTATTTCGTTTTTCTCCCTCTTTTCTCCATTTCAATCTCGCTGATCTTTATCAATTTTTTATCATTCTCACAGTCTTCTTTCCTCTCTTTTTTTATTTTTACTACCTCTCTCTCTCACACTCTCTCTCTCTCTTTCTCTACCTCTTCGTCTCTCTATTTCTTTCTCTCTCCGTCTTTCTCTCACTATTTCTCTCTCTCATATCACTGTTTCGCTCTCTCTTTTACTTTCTATATTTATGCAGGTTAATGGCTCATCATGATTATGATGATGACCCCATCGGCACTTTATAAGGCAGGGGGGGTTGTCCCTTGTTAGCCAGGGAAATATTGTTGAGTTCTGGAATCTGGATGTTTAGATTTGATGGACGATTTCTTAATTTTTTTTTAAAATAAAAGTTGTATATTTTTTTCAATATTGGTTAATTTTTATTTTAGGTATGTAAGTATGTACCTACTGTGTCTATGTATAAGCAAACATAATGAGATGTCAGTTGTTGTTATTAATATATTCAACGTCTATTATTATTTTTCAGTTGTATACAGTCAATATAGTTCAACAAGAATTATTATCATAATATTATAATTTACATACTGTAAAATATAATTATTTTGGTTTATTTTTTATTTATTTATATTTTAGTAGATACAATTCAAATGAAACAAATGTTATTAGGGCCTCAGTTACAAGCCATGCAAGTCTTGAAGTTTATAAGTACCTAGCAGATGTTTTTGTCAGGAAAACTTACTCAACCCAAAGATCGATCTGAATATCTCTGACCCTCAAACATTTTACACAATATTTTCTAATTCTACATATATTATGTATTCATAAAAATATCCTAAAATAATAAAGAAATTAAAAAATATGTAAATAAAAATCTTTTTTCGTTAATCGTAGTGACGTCGTGAATTGTCTTTCACAGATCAAAGGAATTTCAAATTAGGTCAAAGAAAATTCAAATTAGCTCAATACGACCAAATAAGAATCTAATTTAAAATTAAATTAGAATAATTCGGAGAGATTTTTAAAACACTCGTATGTATACTCGTACATAAATAGTATTCATTTACCTATATTCACATTTCTGTTGAGGTTATTGTAAGAGTATACTAACGTTTTTCAATATAACTACTATACTTCCAAGAATATCTCCACAGTTATCTAACGTTTTTTAATATAACTACTATACTTCCAAGAATATCTCCACAGTTATCGATGTATAGTATTGTGTTGGTTTTTTGTAAAATGAGTGTTTTTTTGCTCCGATTTCATTTTTTTTAATTATTATTTCTGGAATGCATACAATGTTGTCTATTTTTTATTAATTGCCTCGCGCATATCTCAAAAAGCTATTCCCAGCATAATTAAAAAAAAAAAAAAAAAAATATTGAAAAAAAAATAAAAATAAAAAATTCAGGAGGTTTAGGTACTGTTAGTGAAAAGTTTTTTAAAAAAAGGAAATTTTATTTCCTTCCTTTTTTTTAACTTCAATTTATAATAGTATAGGTTTCCCCTTTTTAAAAACGGGAAAATTTTAAAATTTACTAAGGCACCCCCGTACTGTGGAAAAAACCCCCTTTAAAAACTTTTTAAAATTTTTTTGGAAAAAGGAAAGGGTTTGGGGGGGAAAAATTTTTGGGGGACTTTTCGTTTTATCTTCCCCTTTTTGGGGGCTAAAATGGCCCAAAAAACCCTAGGTAGGTAGGTCCCCCCTTTTTTTGTTTTTTATTTTAAAAAGAAAAACCCCCGGTTTCGATCGAGCTTGATCGTAAGGGGGGGGAAATTAAAATGGAGGCCCGGGTGGGGAAAAACCCCCCGTTCGCGTGTTAGAAAACCCCGATTTTTTGTTTTTGGTTTTAAAAAAAAATGATTTGACTTTTTGATTAAAAAAAATGATGTTTCCCCTTTAAAAAGAACTTGTTTTTTTTGGTATTTTCGAATTTTAAACTTTAAATTAACAATGGTGGTGTATGAAATTAAATTTCATTTTAAATCTTTTTTTTTTCATTATTTTTATTTTTAAAAACTTTTAAAAAAAAATTTTGTTTTCTATCTTGAAAAAAATTTTTTTTAGGGTCGTTTGTTTTTTTTTGAAATTTGGTCAATTTTAAATTAAAAAATTTTAAAACGAAATTTTTAAATTTTTTTTTTTTTTTTTTAAAAATTTTTTAAAAAAGTGTTCAAAAAAGGTGCTTCTATTTTTCCCCTTTGGTGAGCAAATAAAAAAATTGGGAAAATTTTTTTTTGTGCATCGTGATTTTTACGTTTTTGTATCATTTTATCAATCAAGTACCTAAATTTAAAATTATTTCCCCAGGAGTGTGAGTTGGGTAAAGGAATGTAAAAAGAAGGTAGTAGTGTCATAAAATGGGTATGTTAAGTGCCCCGGTGCAGGGCGGGTAATGGCTGCCCCGTCATCCCCAATGGAAGTAAGGGGAAACCCCTCAAGGTGAGTGGCGGTGCGAGGATTTCAGAAGGGGGAAAAAAAGGGGAAAATGGGAAAAGGGAAGGGGCGAAAAAAAAAGGTTTGGGGAGTGTATGTCGTTAAAAAGTAAAATTTGGGTTGTGTTTTTTTGGTTAAGGGTTTAACATTTCGTCTTCTCTTTTTGGGAGAGAGAAATTTTTAAAACATGTAGCACTGAAAGTAAAAGAAAACTGTCGGTCATTGTTTTTTAGAAAATGCGAATTTTTCATTCTTAAAAAATTTGCCCCCCCCAAATTGATTAGTCAATAAATATCAAGGGAGCTTAAAAATTTTTTCAAAAAAAAATTTCAAACCGGAAGTGAAGATGCAGAATGCCAAAAAAGGGGGGATTCCTCTGTAAAAAGTAAGAAACCCCAAAAAAAAGCCATTTTCTGTCATGGTCAAGCCCACATCCCCCGACAAATATGGTTTTCCCCCCCCGAAATAATGTATAATTTTTGGGAGGAAAAATTTTTTTTCTTTAAAACCCCCACTATTGTGTACAGTACCCTGCACTGAAATTTTCGGGGCTTGGGGAATAGTAGATATTCGTACCAAAAGGGGTTTTAAATTTGGGCTCTTCCCTTGCTGGGCAAAGGGGTCAGGGGGGCTCCCCCCGGGTGCCACGGGGGGAGGACCCGGAACTTGGTTTAACCAGATCCGAAATCCCCAAGGGGAAGGGGGGGGAAAAAAAGGGGGCCCCCGATTGGACAAAAAAAAAGACCCCAAAAGTCGAAGGTAAAAGGGGGGGAAAAAAGGGGAAAGGACCCCCGAAAAGGGGGTTCCCTTTTTCTTCCTTTTTTCCCAAAGTTCAAAAAAAAAACAAAATGATTAAGGGATTGTGCCCCCCCCCCCTTCAAAAATCCAAAATCAAACACGGGCCCGGGTTTTGTCTTTATTTTTGAAGTCCTATTTCAAAAAATTGAGAGCGATGCTAGGTTTTTGGGGGCGGTTGTTTTTACAAACCCCCTTACGGAATCTGCCTGAAATTATAGAAATATCCCGATCTTGTTTTAAAACTTAAATAGTTATGGATGTAAGAAAATTTATTTTTAAAAAAAAGGGGGTTTAGGACCAAAAAATTTAATTTTTGAATTTTTTTGGCTGTTTTAATTTTGGGAGATAGGAGTCATGGTTTATGAACGCTTTAAAAAGTTACAAAATTGTCGTGACTTTAAATTTCAGGGGGGAAAAAAACCCGGGGGGCGAAGGGGCCCCCGAGGGCGGCGAGGTGGGGGGGGTTTGCCTTTTCTGGGAGCCAAGAGTTTTAAAAAAAAAAAGAAGGTTTGCCCCATTTTGGTTTGGGATTGAATGCACTTGGGTAAAAAAAAAATTTGGGTTCCCCGGGTTCGTATTGTTGGCAAACATACCCCCCCTGAAATCGGCTAGTTTTAAAAACCCCACTGGATTTTAAAAAGAAAAAATTAAAAATTTTTTTAAAACTAAAATTTTTGTTGGGGGCTTCAATATCCCCAAATTTGATTGGGTTAGGGTTTAAAAATTTTAAAGAAAATTTCAGTTAGAAGAAAGTTGAAAAATTTTAAAATTTTTTTGGTCTTATCAAACCCAACCCAATTATGTATAAAATTTTTTTAGTGATGTTTTTGACTGTGGGGTTAATTTTTCAAGTGGATAAGTTTTTTTCAAAGAGCAAGGCTAGTTTCACCGAAAAAGACTCCTAGTATTAGAAAATTGGTTTCAATTTTTGATTTAAACAATTTGGGAACCCCCTTGGGTTTAAAAAAGGGGGAAACCAAAAGGGAAAAATTTTGTTGGGGGGTTTTAAAAAATATCTTTTCTAATTTTTATACAAAAAAAACAAAAAAACCCGGGATTATCCCCCTTTAAATGAGGCCCCTTAAAAAAAAAACCCCAATTTTTAAATTTTTTCCCCCAAAGGGGGTAAGTTCCAAAAATCATGGTTTTTTTAGATTTAGGGTTAATAAAACTTTAAAAAAAATTTTCAGGAGACTTTTAAAAAACCCCTAACAATTTTTTAAGGGGTTTTTTTTTTTAAAAATTTGGAAAAGAAAAAAGAAAACGCAGGGGGACCCAAAAAAGGGACAAAATTTAAAACGAAAAATTTTTCCCAAAACCCCCTTTTTTGGCCCAAAATTTTAAAAAAAAATAAAAAAAATTCTCCCGAATTTGAAAAACTTGCCCAAAAGGGCAGGGGGTGCCAATGGAGCAGGGACCAAAAAAATTTTGGGAACTTTTAGGGTTTTGTGGGATAAAAAATTTGATCGTTAAAGGGGGCCCCGGAAAATTTTTAAAAAAATGCGGGGGCATTGATGTTCCAAAAATCCCCTTTGTTTACGGGTGGGGATTTTTAAGGGGTTTTAAAAAAGTGTTTTTTTTGGCCCCGGGAAAAATTCCCCCCATTTTAAAGGGGGTTTTTTATTACTTTCCCCCCCTTTTTGAATTTTTAATGCCCTTTTTGGAGGGGTGTTTCCCCCGTGGGGAAAACCCCTTTTGGGGTTTTCCCCCCCAAAAAAAATTTCCCAAATTTAAATTTGGGAAAATATAGACCAATCTTTTTCCCAAAAGTTTTTTAAAAAATTTTGAAAAAATTACGAGCAGCTCTAAATTTTTCGTTTTAAAAAAAGTCTTTGCCCCCCCAAAATGGGGGTTTTGAAAGGTCGAAAGACGGGACAAATTTGATTTTCTTTTCCGAAACCCCTGCCCCCTTTTCCCCCGGGGGTAAAAGGTTGAAATACATTTTGACTTGTGCAAAATTTTGCCCTGGTAAAAAAATTTTTTTGATAAAAATTTGGGAAAAAATGGTTTTTCAATTTTTTTGAAAAATTTTTTAAAATAAATTTTTTTTGGGGCAATTTTCGTGTAAAAGTGGGGAAAAATTTTTTTTTTCTGGACCCCCTTTTTCGGGTAAAAAGGGTAAATTTTTTGGGGGGTTGTTTTCTAAATTTTTTTTTTTTCATTAAAAGTCAAAATCAGTATTTTGGACATATTGCGGCGATTTTAAAAAATTAAACCCTTAAAATTGAAAAAAAAGGGTTTGTCTCCAAATTTCAGAAGCCCTTGACGGGCCCCCCTTCCCCCGGGGGCTACAAAAAAATGCAAAATGTACCCAAAAAACCCGTTTAAATTTTTTCTAGAAACCAAAAAACCCTTTTTCCAAAAAAAAAAACAAAAAGGGAAAAAATTTCCCCAAAAAGAACACAAAAAATTTTGGGGGTTTTAATGGGGCGCAAATTTTAATTTCAATTTTCATAAAGAAAAAAAAGTAAGTCAAAAAAAAAAAAGTTTGCCCCCTTTATTGGGCCCCAAAAGGAAAATTTAAAAACCCCCCAAATTTCCCCCTTTTGTGTTTTTTTTCGGTCCCGGTTGGAAAAATGTTGAAAAAAGGGGCGGGGGAGGAAAACACCCAAAAATTTAAAAGAAAAAAATTCCCCTTAGAAAAATTTTTTTCCGCCAAAAATATTTAAAAACCCCCCCTTGTGACAATTTAAATTTAAAAATTTTTAAAAAGAAGGGGGATAAGAGAAAAATTTTTTATATAAAATGGGGTTAAAAGGCAAAATGATGTAGTTTCTTCCTTTTAAAATAAAATTTCAAATGCCCCCAAGGGGTTTTTGGGAAAAATTTCCCCCTTTTTTTAAAACCCCTAAAAATTTTCCCCCGGGGTGACTTTTTAAAATTTTTAACAAATATCCTACTTGGTCTTCAGCTTTACAGATAACACAAAAAAACCAGCCCGGGGTTTTGCTTTTTATGTACCCCACTTTAAAAAACCCCAATTTATTAAGCTTTTTTTTTTTAAAAATTTAAAAAATTTTTTTTAATTTGGGGGTTTGGGCCCCAATTTTTTTATAGGTTGAAAATTCCCCAAAAGTTGTTGTAAAAACTTTTTAAAAAAAAAATAAAAAATTAAAATTTAAAAAAAAAAAATTAAAATTATTAAATATTATTATTAATTAAAAAAAAAAACAAAAAAAAGGGGGAAAAATTGTTTTAAAAAAAAAGGCACAAAGGGGTTTGAGTAGAAGTTTGGAAAAATTTTTTTTTTAAAATTTTTTTTAACTTTTAGTTTTTTATTTTTTATTTTAGCAGAAAAAATTCCCCCAAATTTTAATTTATTAAAAAAAAAATTTTTTTCCCCTTTAAAGAAAAAAATTTTTTTTTCCCCCTTTGTGCCTGGTAGTTTGTGGTTAAAACCCGGGGGTTTTAATCCGGTGGGGGATTTTTTCAATCAAACCCTGCCCTGAAAATTTTTCTCATCAATTTTTAGTTGTTCCCATAAAATTAAGGGGGTTTTGAGGGAGGTGTAAAAATGAGAAAAAACCCCCTTCCCCAAGATATTAAATTTTTTTTTTTAAAAATTGATTTTTTATGTTTTTTATTTTGTTTGAAAAAAGGGAATATGTAGCGCTTTGGGGTTTTGTTTCCCCCCGTAAATCGCAATGTCCCTGGGGGCTTTAAAAAATTTTTAAAAAATTTCCCTTTAGGGATGGGTCCCCCGAGTACACGGGGAAGGGTTTTTCCCCTTTTTAAAAAATTTTAACCCCCCTTTTGAAAAAAAAAAAAATTTTTTGGGGCGGGGGTTCAAAAACCCCGGGGGGGTATTGGGGGCCAGAAGTGGAGGGGAAGGATAGAACTTTACCATGTCTTTCAAGGGGGCTAAAAATTGACGGGCCCCCCAAACCCAGCCAATGTGGTTTTACTCCCCCTTTTCCCCCCCCAGAAATCATCCCAAAAACCCGTTTTTAAAAAATTAATTAAACCCTTTTTTTTAAAGCCAAGTAACCCCCGGGGAAACCCCGTTGGTTTTTTTAAAAGCCCAAAAAAGAGAAAGTTCGAATTTGCAACTTTTGCAAAATTTTCGTTGGGGGGTGTTACTTTTTAAATTTTTGAATTTTAGTTCCCCGGGTTTGGTTTAGGTTTATGAGCGGGTTTAAAAAGGTTTTTATTGCCGGTTTTTGGCCTTTTTTTGGTTGGGGGGGGGGGAGGTTGAGGAAAGCTGCGACTTACTTTGGCCCCGAATATTTCATCTCCAATAATTCCCTGTGGGAGCCCGGGGCATCAGGGACTCTGGGAGTTCATGTCAGCACAACCCGCCCTTGAGGTCATGGGTCCCTTTTATTATCTGACCTGCTGGCAGGGTTGTGAGTGAAACCCTTACAATTTACACTGCGACCTAATTAGATCTATTGTGACCGGATTTTGGGTCCCTTTCCTGGAAAACTTTTTTGTGGTTGCAAATGACTGATTCTATTGTAATTTTACCAGAGAAAGTCTTTCCCGCTATCAAAACAACGCAAAAGCAACTCGAAAAACCTTAGCAAAAATGAAAAAATATGGCTTGGCGCTGGAAGGGCCATCCGGGGCCACAAATAATTTTGAGCACAGGATGAGCCACTGGGAACTGAAGGATACGATCCTTTTTTTCTGTTTAACGGAGCTCTAACAAGCCGATAAGCCTGTTCTTCACGCCTTCCTATCCTTAGAACTTTACAGAATTGCAAAATTCCATCGCGTTCAAAAGTTGCGAGGCGGTGGCCATTTTCTCAGAAACATACTGCATCGAGAGCTCTCTCACTTTGCAACTTTCCCAGACAAACTGTTGATCTCAGTGGTATCCCGGCCTAGCTATTGAGAAAAGTTTCAAGATATTACTTCCGAGAAATTTCTAATATTAGAAATCGGAAGTATTGTGTTCGTTTTTGTATTAAAAATTTTTTTTTGCTCCGATTTTGTTTTAAAGGATCTTGGTGAATTTAACATTATACAAATTAGAATGGGTTCACATGTTTAATTAAGTAAAATTAATAATAAAAAAATAGTTTTTTTAAAATAGGGGTGTTTCAACGCCTTTTTTATTTCGTACCCATAACAGCAGCTAGAGTCTAGAGGTCTAGACGCTTGTGGTCAGTGTTATACATTGTCCATCCCATAGGCCATCTACTGTTCTCACCTTTGATGAGCAAGGACACAATACTTCCCATGTAGGTGGTAGGTCAACACGAGCCCACCGAAACTGTAACTATTTTTTGTCGGCTCTGGGATCAAAACCGGGGCCTTCCCCATAATATTATAAGTGAGAATAAATTCATGCACTAGATGGGATTTGAACCATCGAACCTCTACGCTACCTGAATTACCATACCAGCGCCTTAACCACTTAACTACCAATAATAATAATTCCGTATCCGTAAGATAGGGACATTAGGGACAGATACCTAAAGCACGGTTGTGAGAGTGTTATTGGATCTGGACACCCAGATCCAATGTCTCGCTTCCTTTCATATCCATTAATTCTATTAGGTTCTAACATCCTGATTTGAGATAGTCAGTACTGCAACATGGGAATCGAACTCAGGATCTCTGGACTACGTGCAGTAGTCACAACCGTTACGCCACGAGGGCTGGCAGGGACTTTCCGCATGTCAAGCCAGATTGAAAACATGGTACGAACAGGTCCTATCTATTATTTATCATTGCTTCTTTTCTTGTTCATCACTGATCTACAAATCTATATCTATGTCGTACAAACAGAGTTCAAACTTTTCCCTTGCCAAAACATTGTTCTCTTCTTTGACAGCTTTTTGCAGTATTTCCTTTGTAGCTTTTTCTCTCATTCCATTCTTCTTCCCATTGTTTTTGTTTCTTGTTCCTGTACTTTTTCTTTTACTTTATTACTTTCTTTTAAAATTGCAGAAAACTTTATTAGCTCGTGTACTACAGTTGCAACTTTCTTTTTTTTTACTTCCGAGAATTTTCCAATATTATAAATTGGAAATATTGTGTTCGTTTTTGAAAAAAAGTAATATTTTTTGCTCCGATATCAATGTTTACGGTCTGTCAAATACATTCCTGGTAACGCAAAAATCTCAGAAACTACTCATGGGATTAAAACGAAATTTTGTAAGCATAAGGAAGATGTATTGTAGATCCCATTTTAAATTCATCAACTTCATGGATTATGGAGATAAGAGATCATGCGCCTGACCACTAACTTTTTACTTCAACGCTTATATCTCGTGAATAGTAAACCCAATTTTGATAAAATTTTCTGCATTATTTTTTTATAGTGTATTAGTAATTAATTTTAAATTACGTTTAGCTCTGATATTTAAAAAAATTAAAAATTTTGTAAAAAAAAGTGCAAAAAAAAGGTTTACTACTTGCCGATACAGATTCCTTTTGTAGAATCTAGAATGCAGGAAAAGCAGATTTGAAGAAAATCGGTATAGCTGTTTTGGAGATACAAGTGATATTGTATGAAATCTCAAAATTACCACGTGTATACAAAGTGAACCAATCACAAGGAAGTATTGTGTCCCTAATTGGCAGTGTATTTTTTTTTTTTTTTTTAAAGAGAGCAATCGATTGAATCATGGACAAAAGTTTGTAAACTTCTTTCCATTTCACTGTCATCCCGGATTGAGGTTAAATTTCATGCTCTTATTTGTGTGGTGCTGAAAATTTTGAGTGGGTTCTAAAAACTATGTTTGTATAGAAAAAAATACTTCTTAGGGTGATAACAATCTGTGGTATTGAAAAATGTATTTATTTTAGGTACCTGATTTTTTTTTTTTTTAGGCCTTAATGGTAGGATTCTCAAATTGCTTGAGCTCTTCCACCCAACCAACTGTTGGAAAAAGTAATTTGGAGTAGGTACTTTCGAGTACATGACTAATAAATTATTTTATTTTTGTGAGATAAAATAAGGACTCTAGTTTCGAATTAAAGAAAAATTAATATATGGTTATTTTTTTTTACAATTAAAGAAATGTAAAAATATGATGTATTTTTTTACGAGGGGCGTCTCAAAAGTGAGGTTCCCTACTTTTAAAATATTATTTATTTTTTTTATGGAGAAAAAAAATTGGACTTCTGACGAAACAAAAGTGCATTTTTCCAGCTGAAAATTTTGTAGAAAAACGATAGAATGCTACAGAACACAATGCATTAAAATTATGTTTTTTTTTGGGGGAGTTTTTTTATAGTGTAGGGAACCTTATGAGACGTCTCTAATATTACATAAACTAACACAATTCTTTCGATGTCAAACATTAGCTTATATTCTCGTAAGTAAAATTCATACATTGGGTGGTATTCGAACCAAATTATCCCAGAACTTCTTGATTCAGCCTACTAATACCATAACCACTTGACTACCAAAACAGAATCTTACCTTGTTGTTCATCTGTAACTGGAAAATGGCTAGACTCACCTGAAAAAATGAATATGCAATTTTGATTAGTTATATAATTTTATATTCTACTACATTAGAATGTATTACAAACAGGGTGGTTTCAAGATTCGAAAGTTGACCCCACTGGGGCTGCCACTGGTAATGAGAAAAAAATAATCCAAACCTAAACAACAATATAAATTTTCATGTGGCAAGAATGAGAAGAAAATAAATACATGTATACGCATATATCAGTATAAACAGAAAAGTGAGAATTTGTATTAGTTCTACAGATGCCTGAGTGACAGAGAGAGAGAGAGAGAGAAAGGAAGAGAGAAAAAGAAAGATAGAGAGACAGAGGGAGAGAGAGAGAAAGATAAACATACTCACATGCCTCATAAAAGAGAGAAAGAGAGAGGGAGAGAGAGAGAAAAGACAGATAAAGAGAGGGAGAGAGAGATAAAGAGAGAGAGAGATAGAGATAAAGAGAGAGAGAGAGAGATAGAGATAAAGAGAGAGAGAGATAGAAAACAAGAGAGAGACTCTTGTATAACTGGAAGGTATCCAAGCTATTGTTATGAAAACAAAATCTCAAGAAATCTTCTATCCCTTTCACTGTCTCTCTCTCTCTCTCTCTCTCTTTTATCTATCTCTATCTTTCTCCCTACATATCTCTCTCTTCTTTCTCTGCCTCTCTCACATCTTTCCTAAGTTACTCCCTAGGTTACTCCCTTTTCTCTTTCTATCTGTCTCTCCATATCTCTCTCTCTCTCTTCTTTCTTCGCCACTTTCTCTCCCTACATATCTCTTTCTTCTTTCTGTGCCTCTCTGTGTCTCTCTCTCCATACATCTCTGTCTTTCTCCCTACATATCTCTCTCTCTTCTTTCTCTGTCTTTCTCTCCTCTTTCTTTGCTTTTCTCTCTCTCTCTCTCTCTCTCTCTCTCCCTAAATATCTCTCTCTTCTTACCTAAGGTTATATTTTAATCCCTTTTCCTCTCTCTCTCCCTATATATCTGTCTTTCTTCTTACATATCTCTCTCTCTCTCTTCTTTCTTCGCCACTTTCTCTCCCTACATATCTCTTTCTTCTTTCTGTGCCTCTCTGTGTCTCTCTCTTCATATATCTCTGTCTTTCTCCCTACATATCTCTCTCTCTCTTCTTTCTCTGCCTCTCTTTCTTTCTCTCCTCTTTCTTTGCTTTTCTCTTTCTCTCTCTCTCTCCCTAAATATGTCTCTCTTCTTACCTAAGGTTATATTTTAATCCCTTTTCCTCTCTCTCTCCCTATATATCTGTCTTTCTTCTTACATATCTCTCTCTCTCTCTTCTTTCTTCGCCACTTTCTCTCCCTACATATCTCTTTCTTCTTTCTGTGCCTCTCTGTGTCTCTCTCTTCATATATCTCTGTCTTTCTCCCTACATATCTCTCTCTCTCTTCTTTCTCTGCCTCTCTTTCTTTCTCTCCTCTTTCTTTGCTTTTCTCTCTCTCTCTCTCTCTCTCTCTTTAAATATCTCTCTCTTCTTACCTAAGGTTATATTTTAATCCCTTTTCTCTCTCTCCCTATATATCTGTCTTTCTTCTTACATATCTCTCTCTTCTCTCTCTGCCTCTCTTACCCTCTCTCTAACTACATCTCAATCTCTCTCTCTCTCTTCATCTTTCATCTAGAGTAGGTACTGTAGCTAGTCTAGTCTAGAGTATCAAGATCTCTCGTGAGTCTCATGACCTACTCATTCTGATTCTCTATTGTTTTCATATCTATTTCCCTTCGCCCTCCTCTATTTCTTCAATTTTTCTTTTCTGTCCCTCTCTCTTTCTTCTCTATATCTCCCGCTTTCTCATATTCTTCTATCTCTCTCTATTTTTCTCTCTCCTCCCTCTCTCTCTTTATCTCTCTTTTCCATATCTCTCCCCGATCACTCTCATCCCTACTTATCTCTCTTTCTTCTCTTTCTCTTCACCATCAATCTCTCTCTTCCCTCTCCCCCCCTTTCAATTCGGTTTATATTTCAATTTCCCTCGTAAGGCCGTCAAGTTCCAATCCCTGTCTCGCTTGCTTGCTATCCCGAGGTTTCGAGGCATAAAGGATCTGGGGATCAGCTTTCATCAAAGTCAAACCCCTCAAAACCCCCGCAGGTATTTTTCATTCTAAAAAGAAGGATATTCCAAGACCCAGTGGCGGAGAGAAAATCCCACATTCCTGGAGAAAGAATTTTGTGGATTTTTTGTGTTTCATAAATAAAAAATAAAATTATATTTTTTGGAAATAAATAAACTTTGAGAAAGGGTGCCAAAGAATTTTGTGGAAATTTTGTGGAATTTTTGTGTTTTATAAAAATATAAAAATAAAATTATATTTTGTGGAAATAAATAAACTTTGAGAAAGGGTGCCAAAGAATTTTGTGGATTTTTTGTGTTTTATAAAAATAAATAAATAAAATTATATTTTGTGGAAATATTATATTAAATTTTATACTTCGTAACTGCATTGGCAGCTCGTGCCGAAATCGACTCATTGCCTCGCCAACTATTTTATATATATAAAAAAAACAATTGGTTATTGTTGTGACCTCTTTGTTAAAACTAACAAAGATGGCCGATGGTATTTGGGACAGGTTTGGGAGACTATGAGTCCTCCATTACTTCTTCCTCCATGAGCTGAACAATGTTTTCTTTTCATTGTCACCTTTGTGTACGGAAAAATAAAATGAACTTTTTGTAACATATATTGCATACATAATAACTTAGGTACCTACCAAAAAAGGTTATGCCACACCTTAATCTTCTCGATCCTAAATGAAATTTGAATGAGGAGAGAATTGTTTGTTTCTCTTGACTTAACAGAATATATTTTGTTCATTTTTTCTTGTAAATATTATCTTTGTCAATTTTGTATCTTAATTTTTACCATTATTTGTCTTCAAATTAAGAGTTTCATAATAATAATAACTAAACCGACCAAGTAGTGGTCGGTGATCAGCATGGATTTAGTAAAATTAGTTTGAGTATTTGTGATATTACGAAAGAGTATAACAAAAATAATAAATGTTAACCTTTAAAATACTTGAATAAAAATCTATCTGTTTTTTGTTTCCGCAAAGACTCATATAGGCCCAGATTAAAGAACGACGCTATAGTGAAGACAGTTAATACACGTACCTAGGGTTTTTTGTTGTAATTTCATTTCTTCATGTGAAAAAATTGTAAGTTTATAAATCAATTGAAATACAATAAAGGCCCTATCTAGAAGAGGAGCCCATACTCTGTGAGGGTTGAAGGGCTTTTTATTATTAAGATTAAGTATGTCTAATGCACAGTCGATAAATTATTCGAAAAATCTCAATACAATGTACAATGGTTCGAACCATAGACCTCTTGTATACTAGACCGTCGACGTTGCCTTGACTGCTGAGAAGAGACTGACAAGAAATAAATATTGAGTACTTGAAAAACTAAGAAAAGAGAGAGTTAAGAGACACAAAAAGGAAGAGAAAGACTTAGAGAGAGAGAGAGAGAGAAAGGAAGAGGGAGAGAGAGATTGAGAAGATAACGAGAGACAGAGAAGAAAATTGGAAGATAGAGGGGGGGAAAACTAGAAAATATATGAAAATAATAGAGAATCAGAGTGAGTAAGTCATGAGACTCATAAGAAAGAGAGAGAGAGATATAAATTACTTTAAAAAAGCACATTAGGTTACAAGAACCTAGAATAACATAAAAACCTAGTGTTGAAAATGTCAAAAGTAAATAAAAAAATACAAGAAGAAAAGAGAGAGAGATTGGCATGGAGTTAGGGAGAGAGAAGAAGAGAAAGAAAAAGAGAGAGAGAGAGAGAGAAAAAAAAGGGTAAGAGAGAGAGATAGGGAGATAAAGAGAGATAGGGTATAAAATAGATATAGGGAGAGGAGAGAGAAAGAATAAGAGAGAGAGAGAGAGAGAGGGAGAAAAGAGAGAAGGGTAATAAGGACGCAGAAAGTCCAGCTCTTATCTTGGATCCTGAAATTAATACGACAGCAAAGTTCAAACACAAAAGCAAGGAGAAGAAGAAGAGGAGAAAAAGAGAGTGCAAGGACAAAATAGAAACCGGAATGAGGGATCCAAATTACTGTAGAGCAAAGATAAAGGGCAAACTAGAGAGAGAAAAATGACCAAAGCTATAAAGCGAAAAACATGGAACATAATACTATGTATGACTAAATGGATAGAAAGAGAAGAGAAAATGTCATATAAAGAGAGAGAGAGAGAGAGAGAGAAGGGGAGATAGATAGATATGCATAATATGATAGAGATAGCATAAGAGGAAAAAAGAGAAAGTGAGAGAGATGGAGATTAGAGACAGGATTACAGAAAAATGGACAAAAACTATCATTGAATCTAACAAAAAGTTCCCAATTTCTATTCAAAAAGTTTGAGCCTATAAACGAAGTGAAAAGTTTCAGCCTTTTTTGCGGCTATGTTCACCTTAGTATGGCTCTTATCATTTTTCATTTTTGACTTCACAATTTACCAATACCTGAACCTATCAGTATGGAATTTTTTAGTTACAGGCATCGAGTTTACTGTAGCACTCGCTAAAACCCGGCACTTAGTTGCCGTTAACGTTTTTTCCCGTGGCTGGTGTCCTACTGGAAGTTGGTGATTGGTGTTGAATCTTGACGGTGGTTTAGGGGGGTTCAACTCCCATGAAATTTTCCATATCTGTTACCGTTTAGTCTGTGGTATTGTAAAAAGACAACCCCTAAGAGGACATAGTCAGCCAGTCAGACACACACAGATTTGATTAGCGCGATTAGCTTAGTGGTTTAGCACTCGCTTGCCATGCAGAAGGTCCCGGGTTCGATCCCCCGTGCCGACAAAATTTTGTATTCTTAATTTGGTTACAATACTATTGTTTGTAAGGGATACCTTCCGATGCGCTCGTGTTGACCCAGCACCTAATTGGGAAGTATTGTGTCACTTCTCGCCCATCAGAGGGGAGGCATACTAAGGTATGGGCAGGCTACAACACAGACCACAAGCGTCTACAGTAGCTCCTGTTTCATGGCTACGAAATAAAAACGGCATCCTTTTTTTTATTTATTTAATAAGAGATGAACATTGAACCTATGAGTAATTGAGTATGGTACAGTTTTGAATTTTTTTGCCATTTTCTCCATCAAATAAAGTGACTCGCCAATTTAGCGGAACGCTTAGGTTATTTCTAGTATAAAGTACAACGCGTGTATTAATTGTTGGACAAAAACATTTTTCATGTTTTTTCTTAATGACAAAATCACACAATAATTGGTACAGAAATAACAATGACGTGCAAGATAGTTTTTATAGTTGAATAAACTACTTTCTCCTCTCGACCTTTCCCATACAGGGTTAATTATAAAGGAAAAGAGAATTATACGAGAAGTAGAGATATAAAAAGTCGACCCTGCTCAAGACAGAGTAAAAGAAGAAAAAGAAGAAGAGAAACAAAAAGAGAGAGAGTGAATTGGACGGAAGATTTTGTACTAAAATAAATAATTTATCATATTTGTGTTAATCACTCTGGTGATTAACACAACAATTCAAACTCGATTCACTAAATCTTCGCTGAAACCAGGACTTGAACCACCGATTTACAAGTCCGTCGCCTTATCGATCAAGCTACTGAGGTCGGATAAGATTTATGTATATAAAAAGCATTTACAACTACGCAAAATTCGATGTAATGTCCTAATTACCTAATAGAGTATTTCAAAATCAACATTATTACCGCAAATCAACATCAAAGGACAATTGGACACATCATTGTACACCAAACAAAGCAGGATGCTCTGGGGTAATTGTGAGACGGAAAATTTAATAATGAAACTCTTTAGTGGAAGGTAACCACCAGGCGAGATTCATGCTTAAAGATTTTCTACCACCTAACCCTCAGAGTGTTACCTAACAGAAACTGTTAGCGTAATGGGACTTCCTGAATAGAATAGAATAGAATTTGTCTCGAGCCAACAGTCTAAATAAAGAACTACTTTACTATACAATTACTATGTGGTAACGAAATCAAATTGATTACGAAAAAATCGAAAAATGCATGCATTGGGTGAGATTCGAACCAACAGATTCCTACTCTACCTGGATCAAGCGCGTTCACAACTTGACTACTAGTGACTAACCAGTGACTTCAAGCGGATATAAAATGTATTTTATAAGATCTTCTTTCTAGAAACCAGGACTTGAATCACCGACCTCCAGGTAACAAGTCCGCCGCCTTATCGATCAAGCTACTGCGGTCGGTACTTATAATTATGTAGAAGAGCAGAGTGAAGAGAGAGAGAGAGAGAGAGAGAAGGAAATGTAGATTAGGGAGAGAAGGAGATAATGTAAATACTGTACTCTAACAAAAACAAGGCCAGAAAAGGGACGAAAGTGTCCTGTTTCACACAAAAACACCAGCCCAGCAAACAGACAGGGGTTTCATCATGTCACATTAGTTTTTCTATGGGTTCTCTTATCCTTTTTTCCACTCGTCCTCCAATCCTGCCTTTTCCCCTCCCCCTTACCTTCGTCTCTTACTTCTCCTCCCTTATCTCTCATTCACTTTTGACATCATCTCTCTCTACGCCTCTCTCTCTCTCTCTCTCTCTCTCTCTCTCTCTCCCTATTTTTTACTTTTTTTCTCTTCTTCGCTCTTTCTCTCTCTCATCCTGCTTTTACATCTCTCTCTCTCTCTCTCCATTTACATATTTCTCTCTTCCTTCTCTGCATCTCTTTCTCTTTCCTTACATATCTCTCTCTTCTCTCTCTGTCTCTCTCCCTATATATCTCTCTCTTCTTTCCTAAGGTTATATATTACTTCCTTCTCTCTCTCTCCTTATATATCTGTCTTTTTTCCTACATATCTCTCTCTCTCTCTCTCTCTCTTGCACTATATTCTGTCTCTCCATTTTTGTCCTTGACATTTTTCCTTTATTAATAACCCTTTCCTTCCAAAGTTCCTCTCTCTCTCTCTCTCTATTCCTCTTTCTTTGTTTCTTTCCTTCCCTCTCTTTCATTCTATCTTTTTTTTTCTTTTTTTCTCTTTAAAACCAAAATAGACAAAGATGTCATAAAATGAGAGAAAAAACTGAAGAGTGGCTGAAAAAGAGAGAGAGAGGGGGAAAAAATGGATAGTAAGAGAAGGAAATAAAAACAGACAAATACATAAAAGGTGGTTAGGGAGAGAGAGAGAGAGAGAGATACATGAAGGGTAAGAAAGAGGGGAGGAGCTAGAGGAAGAAAAAGAGGGCAAAACAAATAGTGGTTGGAGACAGAAAGAGGAGGGTAGAAAGACAAAGAGGGAAAACTAAGAGAGAGTAGAAAGAGAGAGAGAGAGAGAGCGAAAGGGAATTACATGAACGATATTTACAATGAGAAAAATACATGAAAGATGAGAGAGAGAGGAGAGGGAGGGATAGTGAGGTAGGTAAGGTAGGTAAGGGTTAACTTTGTTTTGACTACATTGTCACAACATTTTTGTAATGGGCACCAAGTAACCTAATCTTTTTTTCACTCTCTACATTTCTTCTCTCTCTCTCTCTCCCTTTTTTCATTATACAACTCATTCTTCCCACTCCATAACTTTCTTCCATTCTTTCATTTTCTCTCCCTCATCTTCTCTCTTTCATTATCTCTCTCCCTTCCCCTCTCCTACATCTCTTCTCTTCTCTTTTTCTCTTTCTCTTTCCCTCCTTTTCTCCCCCCCATTTTTCTTTTATTTTGCCGCTTCTCCCCTTCTCTCTTTCTTATCATCTCTCCCTCATCTTCCCTCTTTCATTTTCTCTCTCTCTCCCCACTTCTTCTATATCTCTTCCTCTTCTCTCTTTCTTTTCCTCTCTCCCTCCTTTTCTCCTATGTTTCTCGTATATCTCTTCTCTATTCCTTCTCTTCTCTCTTTCTTTTTCTCTCTTCCTCCTTTTCTTCTATAGCTCTTCTCTCTTCCTCCTCTTCTCTTATATCTCTCCTCTCTCTTTCTCTCCCCCTTGGTTAGTATTACCTGCACCATAAGAACCCATACGAGCGTCCAGTTACTCAAGCGTATAATTGTTATACCTCATGATTATTATTGCTATGTATGTTCTGTTATGTAAGTCTAGCTGGGGGACTATAAATAGGGAGTTGACCGTCAGTCTGGCTGGGGGGCTATAAACAGGGAGTAGACCAGCAGTCTGGCTGGGGGACTATAAACAGGGAGTAGACCAGCATTGGCTTGGTTCTGGGGGTTTTTTTAAATACAAATTGATACAAAGTTCTTTTAAATACAAATTGATCACATAAAACACTTCCAATTCATAATATTATAAATACATTCGAAGTAATAATAATATTACAACAACAAAAAAAATCCGATTTCTAGTATTAGAAATTTCTCGCAAATAATAAGGCCCAACTTTTCTCAACATGCGACAGCTCAAATAAAGCATCAACCTTCGCACACTGTATGAATTTGACTGACTCAACCAACCCTGTATGTTGAAACACTAATAAATATTAATGTATATTGATTTGAAGATGAAAATGGACGAGAGAGAGACATCTCGGGAGAAGCAGAGAAATAAGATGAAAAGAAGGAGGAAGAGAAGAAGAGAGAAAAAACCTTGACAAACAATACAGAAAATTGGTGAGACCTGTAAATAAGGAGAGAGAGAGAAAAAGTGTGAAAGATGACAAATAAGATAAAGAGAAGGAAAGAATGAAGAGAGAGAGAGAACAGAGAGAGAGAGAAAAGTGGGGGAGGGACAAGTGAGAGAGGAGAGATATAGACATGTAGACACTAGAGAGACAGAGTTTGAAAGAGGACACAGAAAAGAAAGAGGGGGAAAGAAGGAAGAGAAGAAGAGAGAGAGAGAGAGGAAAAAGTGAGAGAGATGTAAGAGAGAGAGAGAGAGAAAACTAAAAGAGAGTGGAAAGAGAGAGAGAGAGAAATAGAGAAAACTAAGAGAGAGTGGAAAGAGAGAGAGTGAGAGAGAGAGAGGGAAAACTAAAAGAGAGTGGAAAGAGAGAGAGAGAAAACTAAGAGAGAGTGGAAAGAGAGAGAGAGAGAGAGAGAGGGAGGGAAAATTAAGAGACAGTGGAAAGAGAGAGAGAGGGAAAACTAAGAGAGAGTGGAAAGAGAGAGAAAGATAGAGAGAGAGAGAGAGGGAGAGAGGGAAAAGTAAGAGAGAGGAGAGAAGAAATAAAAGCATAATAAAAATGTTACTGGTGAACGACAGAGAAAAATTGCGAAAGGAAGTGAAAGATAAAAAAGAGAGAGAGAGGGGGAAAAACTGGGTAAAAAAAGCACCGAAAGAGATAGAGAGAATGAGATATAGAGGTAGGAGAAGAAAGAAAGCTGTGGAAGAGGGAAGCAAAGAAGTGAAAACAAATGACTATCATTAAAGTACATAGAGAGGGAGAGAGAGAGAGAGAGAGAGAGAGAGAGAGAGAGGGAGAGAGAGAGTGAGGGAGAAAACATCTTGAACAAATTCCCTGGAGTCCAGACATTTCGGTACTTGGAGGATAAATAACTATGAAAAATCCGGCAGTAGGGCAGTGTGGCTCGCCAAGGACAATTTTTTTGGGAAGAAAATTTCCCTTATTGGAAAAACATGATTGTAAGATTTCCATACCTGAGGTGAATCTTGTTATTATTATTATTATTATTGAACACTTTATTAGATGTAAAAAGACATTTGTAAAGTACAAATAATGATTACGAAAAAAAAAAAAAAAATGGAAACAATCATCATCATTATAGGTTGGCGTCATCGTGAACGATGGTACCCAGACAGTGGAGGAATGACTCAGCACTTCCATCACTGTCTTTAGCAAGGAAGCTAATAATTGATAAGGGCCCCCAGAACCAAGCCAATGCTGGTCTACTCCCTGGCGCTAGTCTGGTAATCTAGATAGCGTAGAGATCCATTGGTTCTAATTCACCCCAATGCATGATTTTTACTTCATTAATTTGAGTTTTGACCACAAAATAATAAGACTTTTTCTGTTGGTTGGCAGATATTGCCATAGGCAATAACCCTGCCCATTAGTTGGGACATAATTATATTGTTTCCATTTTTTTTTTTTAAATAATTATTTGTATTGTACATAATCATTATATGTATAATTATCTTTGTACCTATCTAATAAAGCATTTAATAATAATAATAAAGAATCTGAGGGTTAGGGGGTAGAAAATGCTTTCAGCGTTAACCCTGCCTGGTGGTTATCTTCCACTAAAAAGTATTATTATTATTTGAGTGCTGCCCTCTCGTCGAATAATGGACACTTCTACAATATGATTAGCTAGGGTTGTGTGTAGTGGGTATTTTCTGTGGGCTACGACGTCCTTTAAAAACGCGCCCTTAGATCTGTATTCAATCTGGGAAGTAAAATTTCATGTAAACCTGTTTCTAAAGAAAAGAAAATACTTACCTTCTATGCAAAAGTCATTCTTGACTCTTGTGTAATACCGACCTCAATAGCTTGATCGGTAAGGACTTGTAACCTGGAGGTCGTTGGTTCAAGTTCCAGTTTCATCGTGTATTTTGTAAAGCGAGTTTGAGTAGTTGTGATATCAAGAAAAAGATGAAAACAAATAATTATGATAACTAAACTAAAAGGATTTAAACGAGATTTTTAACACAAACAGTGTCCGCCATAAAATATAGAAAACAGATTTTTTTATCCTTGATAAAAAAAGTTGTGTGTAGTTGTGTTTGTGTATAGTTGTGATATCACCAAAGTGATTAAAAAATTAACTTAACTCTTGTGTAATTCTGTAAAAAATATTATTATAAGTAGTGAACTGTTCAAACGCTCGTTTCTTTTGCAAGGTATTTACTTGTTCAATAATTAATTACCTGATGACGTAAAATTGAAATCCTAAAACAATGACCAGAATTGTTGAAGATGGACCAAAATGGGAATATTACCGAGAACCAAGTTAAGGTGTTTCATTAAATAATTATGTTTCTGGAAATCTGGATACATTCAAACAACCTAGTACTTGGTATCCCCACTTTGGCTCTTGTATCATCAACAATTCAAGCCATTCCTATCATTTTAATTATACGAAGGCAACAAGAATTTCCATTGAACAAGTTTAATCAAAACTTGAAAGAACAGGCTTCTTGTCATACTGATTCCAGGAATTTCTTCACAATTGTTGATTGTTGAGTTGTTGACTCACTTCAATTGCAAAACCTATACTTATCCTCTCTCTCTCTCTCTCGCTCTCTCTCTCTATCTCTCTCTCTCTCTCTATCTATCTCTCTCTCTCTCTCTCTCTCTCCCTCTCCCACTCTCTCTCTCTCTTAGCCATCCATTCTATGCTTCATTATTATTTTATACCATCATTAAAGAAGTCAATAACTTGGCTCTTTTATCCATATTTAGCTTTACAAGACAGTATCTCCATAGATTTTATTATTTTTATACATTTTTTTTTAAATAATAATAATATCGCCTTATTTATACTGCCCGATTAAGACTTTTAAAGTCCTATTATTTCAGCAGTAACCACACGACTAACAGTGCACACAGCAAAGAGGTTAATCCTCAAAGCATTTTCTACCACCTAAGACAGTGTCAGAGTAAGATTATTATTATGTTGTCACATATTCAAATAAATGAGTTAAAATTTATACATTTGACGTAATTCGAACGGATCCCTACGCTCCCTGGATTACCAGACTGGCATCTTAACCACTTCAATACCAAAGCACGGCTGGTAATGCCCATTTATTTATTTTATTTATTTAGAAATCTTTATTAGTAGAACATACGAGTATACATATACAGACAAATAATGGTAAAAATGAAATATAAAAATTGACAATAATAATAATAATAATAATAATAATGTAAACAACAATAATTGTCAATTTATTGTTGAAAAAAAAAACTTATGTGTTGCTTTGATGAAGCCCATGTAATGTAATTACCTTTATAAATAAATAATGTGAATATCTTGATAAGAATATAATAAAAAAATAAACAAAATATACACAATTACACATAATTATTATGTCCTAACGAAAGGGCTGGGTTATTGCCTAAGGCAATCTCTTCCACCCAAACGTTGGTAATGACAAGAAAACTTTTGGCTTCTTTTACATCAAGGTATTTACGGACCCCGTACGGAATACCGGTAAAACGGCTCCCATTCTGTCCACCTATTGAAGTTGTTTCTAAACGTCTTTACTGCACACGATATATTATTACCGTTCAACTTATATTATTCAGAGAATGGACGGTAATGGAGCTCTTGTACGGTTATATTTTTTCGTTTCCTTCTGTATTATTGACGCAGTTTTATCTCTGAGCTTGCAGGTAACAAGGAGAAAAAGAAGAGGGAGGGAGGGAGGAGATGCTGTAAGAGGAGAAGAGGAGATGAAGCAGGAAGAAGAGCAGTTTTAGGAAGAAAAAAAGAAAGAGAAGCAGGAAGAAGAGGAGGAAAAAAAAAGAGACGGATAAGGAGGAGGATAAGAAAGAGGATAAGAAAGGGGAGGAGGAGAAGAAGAATCAGGAAGAAGAGGAGTATAGGAAAGAAGAAAAGTAGGAGAAAAAGGAAGATGAGGAGGATAGGGAAGAAGAGAAGAAGGAGAAGCAAGAAGAAAAGTAGGAGAAACAGGAAGATGAGGAGGATAGGGAAGAAGAGAAGAAGGAGAAAGAAGAGGCAGAGAAGGATAAGCAGGAAGAAGAGGAGGAGATGTAAGAGGAGGGGAGGGTGAAAAAGAAAGATGCGAAAAATGGGAGGAATAAAGAGAAGAAGGGGAAGGAAGAGGTACTCTAGGAGGAGTAGGAGGAGAAAAAGAAATAAGAAAAAGGAGGAAGAGAAAGATAAAAATGTAATAGAAGAGGATGAAGAAAAAGATGAAAAGGGGAGAAATGAAGAGAAAGGGAAATAGGCAAAAGAAAAACAATTATGAGAATAAGGAAAAATGGGCAAAGAGGGACAGAAGAAGAAGGAAGAGAAGCAGAAGGAAGAGAGATAATGTAAAAGAGAGAGAAGGAGAAAAAGGGAGAGAGAGAGCAACGATGGGGATGAAGAAAAGAGGATAGAGAGAGAGAGAGAGAGGAAGAAGTAGGAGGAGGAAGATGGAAGGTAGAGAAATAAACTGGGAGAGAAATAATTTTTCAATAATTTAGTAGGCACTTCCTGAATGAGGTTTGAAATCGATGCTGCAGAATTTCAAATTTTATCTATTTCTTTTTTTTTCTGTAAACTGTATTAGAAAGTCTCTTGAAAGTCCATTCCGGCGCTTTTTTTTTCTCATCATTTTCTAAGAAGGAAATATACCTTTTTTGTTACTTATTTTAAAGAAAAAAATATTCCCCATTTATTTCATATTTATTTTTCCATGAAGAAATGTATCTTTTATTTTTTAATTTATTGCAGTCTAATAACTTCTGATCTTTGCCCCCTATTCCTGTTTAGCCTCAGGTTCAATGAATTTGAACCTGAAATAGCAAAGGGGTTATTCTTTATCAAACAGAGTCCCTGGGGACAGAATTTATTAATACAATCTAGTTTTTAAAACTAATAAGTACTTTTATTCTAATCTTAAACTACTGATGTGAATTAAAATAACTTATGTACATGGTCATGAAGAGATGAGCTTATTTGTTTCAAGCTAATTTGCTCTCATGAGCACGTAATAATTTTGATTGTCCATGCCATCAACTTTTTTTTTTTTTATATATAAAATAGTTGGCGAGGCAATGAGTCGATTTCGGCACGAGCTGCCAATGCAGTTACGAAGTATAAAATTTAATAATTATAATATTTCCACAAAATATACTTTTATTTATTTATTTTTATAAAACACAAAAAATCCACACAATTCTTTGGCACCCTTTCTCAAAGTTTATTTATTTCCACAAAATATAATTTTATTTTTTATTTTTATAAACACAAAAAATTCACAAAATTTCCACAAAATTCTTTCTCCAGGAATGTGGGATTTTCTCTCCGCCACTGGGTCTTGGAATATCCTTCTTTTTAGAATGAAAAATACCTGCGGGGGTTTTGTGGGGTTTGACTTTGATGAAAGCTGATCCCCAGATCCTTTATGCCTCGAAACCTCGGGATAGCAAGCAAGCGAGACAGGGATTGGAACTTGACGGCCTTACGAGGGAAATTGAAATATAAACCAAATTGAAAGGGGAGGAGAGGGAAGAGAGAGATTGATGGTGAAGAGAAAGAGAAGAATCAGAGATAAGTAGGGATGAGAGTGATCGGGGAGAGATATGCAAAAGAGAGATAAAGAGAGAGAGGGAGGAGAGAGAAAAAGAGAGAGAGAGATAGGGAATAGAAGAATATGAGAAAGCGGAGATATAGAGAAGAAAGAGAGAGGGACAGAGAAGAAAAATTGAAGAAATAGAGGAGGGAAAGGGAAATAGAAAAGATATGAAAATAATAGACAATCAGAGTGAGTACTCATGAGTAGGTCATGAGACTCACGAGAGATCTGGTTACTCTAGACTAGACTAGCTACAGTACCTACTCTAGATGAAAGATGAAGAGAGAGATTGAGATGTAGTTAGAGAGAGGGTAAGAGAGGCAGAGAGAGAAGAGAGAGATAATATGTAAGAAGAAAGACAGATATATAGGGAGAGAGAGAAAAGGGATTAAAATATAACCTTAGGTAAGAAGAGAGAGATATTTAGGGAGAGAGAGACAGAGAGAGAGAGAGAGAGAGAGAGAGAAAAGCAAAGAAAGAGGAGAGAAAGACAGATAAAGAAGAGAGAGAGATATGTAGGGAGAAAGACAGAGATATATGGAGAGAGAGACACAGAGAGGCACAGAAAGAAGAAAGAGATATGTAGGGAGAGAAAGTGGCGAAGAAATAAGAGAGAGAGAGATATGTAAGGAGAAAGACAGAGATATATGGAGAGAAAGAGAAAAGGAGTAACCTAGGGAGTAACGTAGGAAAGATGTGAGAGAGGCAGAGAAAGAAGAGAGAGATATGTAGGGAGAAAGATAGAGATAGATAAAAGAGAGAGAGAGAGAGAGAGAGAGACAGTGAAAGGGATAGAAGATTTCTTGAGATTTTGTTTTCATAACAATAGCTTGGATACCTTCCAGTTATACAAGAGTCCCTCTCTTGTTTTCTATCTCTCTCTCTTTATCTCTCTCTCTCTCTCTCTTTCTCTGTCTTTTCTCTCTCTCTCCCTCTCTCTTTCTCTGTCTTTTCTCTCTCTCTCCCTCTCTCTTTCTCTCTTTTATGAGGCATGTGAGTGTGTTTATCTTTCTCTCTCTCTCCCTCTGTCTCTCTATCTTCCTTTTTCTCTCTTCCTTTCTCTCTCTCTCTCTCTGTCACTCAGGCATCTGTAGAACTAATACAAATTCTCACTTTTCTGTTTATACTGATATATGCGTATACATGTATTTATTTTCTTCTCATTCTTGCCACCTGAAAATTTATATTGTTGTTTAGATTTGGATTATTTTTTTCTCATTACCAGTGGCAGCCCCAGTGGGGTCAACTTTCGAATCTTTAACGAAACCACCCTGTTTGTAATACATTCTAATTTAGTAGAATATAAAATTATATAATTAATCAAAATTGCATAATATATTCTTTTTTTTCAGGTGAGTCTAGCCATTTTCCAGTTACAGATGAACAACAAGGTAAGATTCTGTTTTGGTGGTCAAGTGGTTATGGTATTAGTAGGCTGAATCAAGTAGTTCTGGGATCCGTTGGTTCGAATCCCACCCAATGTATGAATTTTACTTTCGAGAATATAAGCTAATGTTTGATATCGAAAGAATTGTGTTAGTTTATGTAATATTAGGGACGTCTCATAAGGTTCCCTACACTATAAAAAAACTCCCCCCAAAAAAAAACATAATTTTAATGCATTGTGTTCTGTAGCATTCTATCGTTTTTCTACAAAATTTTCAGCTGGATAAATGCACTTTTGTTTCGACAGGAGTCCAATTTTTTTTTTCCTTTTTTAAAAAAAATTAAAATAATATTTTAAAGGTAGGGAACCTCACTTCTGAGACGCCCTTCGTAAAAAAATACACTATATTTTTACGTTTCTTTAATTGTAAAAAAATTACCATATTTTATTTTTCTTTAATTCGGAACAAGAAGAGTCCTTATTTTATATCACAAAAATAAAATAATTTATTATTCATGTACTCGAAAGTACCTACTCCAAATTACCAACAGTTGGTTGGGTGGAAGAGCTGAAGCAATTTGAGAATCCTACCATTTAGGTAAAAAAAAAAAAAAAAAATCAACTACCTAAAATAAATATATTTTTCAATACCACAGATTGTTATCACACTAAGAAGTATTTTTTTCTATACAAACATAGTTTTTAGAACCCACTCAAAATTTTCAGCACCACACAAATAAGAGCATGAAATTTAACCTCAATCCGGGATGACAGTGAAATGGAAAGAAGTTTACAAACTTTTGTCCATGATTCATTCGATTGCTCTCTTTAAAAAAAAAAAAAAAAAAAAATACACTGCCAATTAGGGACACAATACTTCCTTGTGATTGGTTCACTTTGTATACACGTGGTAATTTTGAGATTTCATACAATATCACTTGTATCTCCAAAACAGCTATACCGATTTTCTTCAAATCTACTTTTCCTGCATTCTAGATTCTACAAAAGGAATCTGTATCGGCAAGTAGTAAACCTTTTTTTTGTACTTTTTTTTTACAAATTTTTGAATTTTCTTAAATATCAGAGCTAAACGTTATTGAAAAATAATTACTAATACACTATAAAAAAATAATGCAGAAAATTTCATCAAAATTGGGTTTACTATTTACGAGATATAAGCGTTGAAGTAAAATGTTAGTGGTCAGGCGCATGGTCTCTTATCTCCATAATCCACTAGTATGAAGTTGATGAATTTAAAATGGGATCTACAATACGTCTTCCACATGCTTACAAAATTTCGTTTTAATCCCATGAGTAGTTTCTGAGATTTTTGCGTTACCAGGAATGTACCTACATATTTTCAAAAACGAACACAATATTTCCAATTTATAATATTGGAAAATTCTCGGAAGTAAAAAAAAAGAAAAAAAGTTGCAACTGTAGTACACGAGCTAATAAAGTTTTCTGCAATTTTAAAAGAAAGTAATAAAGTAAAAGAAAAAGTACAGGAACAAGAAACAAAAACAATGGGAAGAAGAATGGAATGAGAGAAAAAGCTACAAAGGAAATACTGCAAAAAGCTGTCAAAGAAGAGAACAATGTTTTGGCAAGGGAAAAGTTTGAACTCTGTTTGTACGACATAGATATAGATTTGTAGATCAGTGATGAACAAGAAACAATGTTAAATAATAGATAGGACCTGTTTGTATCATGTTTTCAATCTGGCTTGACATGCGGAAGGTCCCTGCCAGCCCTCGTGGAGTAACGGTTGTGACTACTGCACGTAGTCCAGAGATCCAGAGTTCGATTCCCAGTTGCAGTACTGACTATCTCAAATCAGGATGTTAAAACGTTATAGAATTAATGGATATGAAAGGAAGCGAGACAGTGGATCTAGGCGTCCAGATCCAATAACACTTTCACAACCGTGCTTTAGGTATCTGTTCCTAATGTCCCTATCTTACGGACACGGAATTATTATTATTATTGGTAGTTAAGTGGTTAAGGCGCTGGTATGGTAATTCAGGTAGCGTAGAGGTTCGATGGTTCAAATCCCATCTAGTGCATGAATTTATCCTCACTTATTATAATTATTATGGGGAAGGCCCCGGTTTTGATTCCAGAGCCCAAAAAATAGTTACAGTTTCGGTGGGCTCGTGTTGACCTAGCACCTACATGGGAAGTATTGTGTCCTTGCTCATCAAAGGTGAGAACAACGGATGGCCTATGGGATGGACAATGTATAACACTGACCACAAGCGTCTATAGACCTCTAGACTCTAGCTGCTGTTATGGCTACGAAATAAAAAAGGCGTCGAAACACCCCTATTTTAAAAAACTATTTTTTTATTATTAATTTTACTTAAATAAACATGTGAAGCCATTCTAATTTGTATAATGTTAAATTCACCAAGATCGTTTCAAAAAAAAAAAAAAAAAAAAAAAATCGGAGCAAAATTTTTTTTTTAACCTGTGAGTACACGCGCTAAAAATCCGAACGTCTGTACACGCGCGATGAAAAAAATTCTCACACCTAGCTTTGCTTTGTATTTCGTTCTGCTTGAAGAGTTATATAATATTTTTAAGATACATTAAGTTGACTTATGTATTTAAAAGATATTTAAAGTAATTTTAGCAATTTTTTTTCCAAATGGTTGCAGTTCGAACCCCTGATTTGAATTTTTTTTTATTTTCCAAAATTTGTTCATCGTAAGCCATAGTGACATAAGTTTGTAGGGCAATTCACAGTATATCTTATAATCAAGAATATTATGTAATTATATTTGTTTAGGTACTTCTAAAAGCTAAAAACAGAAACGATAAAAAAATAAAAATGTACTTAGATTATACCAGGAGGTAAGTAGGTAGGTAAGTAACTAAGTACCCATTATAGTAGGTGGAGAAAGATTACAAAGAATACTAATTATTTCAGTATCTAGCAAAAAAAGTGTAGGAAGGTACCTAACTACCTAATATTATTACAAAGAAATTTAATTAATGTTAGTTAAAAGTTTATATTTTGTTAGTTAAAAATCATTATAATAATTATTATAACAATAGTGAACAATCACGAATTTGGTAGGTAAAAACACTAATTTTCTTTAAAAAAAAATATATTTCTTTATTTAAAACAATTGTTATTATTATATTAATTAATTATTTAAACTAATTATTATAAATAATTAATTAAATTAAACTAAATAGTTAGTAACAGAAAAAAAAATTCTCAAAAAAAAAGTTACGTCTGTGCACGCGCGATGAAAAAAAATCTCACATTTCAGACCGATCTGAACTTTTCGCCACGTCACGGGCAACAGAAATTGAAAATAGCTCAAGGGACTGTGGATACATCTAGATAAACATATTATCATCAGCTACTCCAGGTCCCTACAGGTTAGGACCAATAACGATCAAGTTCTAGCGTTTTTGCCGAGCGTGTGAGAATTTTTCCCTATGTGCGTGTACTCACGGGTTAATACAAAAACGAACACGATACTTCCGATTTCTAATATTAGAAATTTCTCCGAAGTAATATCTTGAAACTTTTCTCAATAGCTAGGCCGGGATACCACTGAGATCAACAGTTTGTCTGGGAAAGTTGCAAAGTGAGAGAGCTCTCGATGCTCCGCTTCTCCTGTACAATATGTTTCTGAGAAAATGGCCACCGCCTCGCAACTTTTGAACGCGATGGAATTTTTCAATTCTGTAAAGTTCTAAGGATAGGAAGGGCGTGAAGGACAGGCTTATCGTCTTGTTAGAGCTCCGTTAAACCGAAAAAAAAGGATCCTATCCTTCAGTTCCCAGTGGCTCATCCTGTGCTCAAAATTATTTGTGGCCCCGGATGGCCCTTCCAGCGCCAAGGCCATATTTTTTCATTTTTGCTAAGGTGTTTCGAGTTCGTTTTGCGCTGTTTTGATGGCGGGAAAGACTTTCTCTGGTAAAATTACAATAGAATCAGTCATCACAAAAAAGTTTCCCAGGAAAGGGACCCAAAATCCGGCCACAATAGATCTAATTAGGTCGCAGTGTAAATTTTAAGGGTTTCACTCACAACCCTGCAACCAGGTCAGATGATAAAAGGGACCCATGACCTCAAGGGCGGGTTGTGCTGACATGAACTCCCAGAGTCCCTGATGCCCCGGGCTCCCACAGGGAATTATTGGAGATGGAATATTCGAGGCCAAAGTAAGTCGCAGCTTTCCTTAACCCCCCCCCCCCTCCCATAAAAGAGCGCGAAATCCGGCCAATAAACAACCGAATAGAACACCGCTGCACAAGTACCTCTACCTACTCCGGAGAGCTGAAAGTTCGAGAAATTAAAGTAACACCCGCCCGAACGCAAAGTTTGCGCAAAAGTTGGTGAATTCGTAACTTTCTCAGTGTTTGGCGTTAATAACCATACAGTGTGATCTCCTGGTGGTATTTGGACAGTATGTATGAAGAGGGATAATTAATATCTATTAAACATGTTCTTGGGGTGCTGGTTCCAATTTTATTTAGGTAATGGGAAAGATACAAAGAGACAGATAAGGGTCGAAAACTTTCATACCGGGATGGGCTTTTTGGCTCGCTGTCACTCACGTGGAGGTGGCGTCACTCACGTGGAGGTGGCGTCACTCACGTGGAGATGGCGTCACTCACGTGGAGGTGGCGTCACTCACGTGGAGATGGCGTCACTCACGTGGAGATGGCGTCGCTCACGTGGAGGTGGCGTCACTCACGTGGAGGTGGCGTCACTCACGTGGAGGTGGCGTCACTCACGTGGAGGTGGCATCACTCACGTGGAGATGGCGTGGCTAGGGGTCCCCGGGGATGGGCGCACGGAGCTGGGGCTGTGTGTTCTCTGGAGTGATTAGGACGAGGGCCGAGCTTGCATCTCCGGTCACAGAGTTTAAGATAGTTTAAGATAGGGGGTCAGTCCGGTGTTTGTCGTTACTTAAGAATAGAATAGAATATACCTTGTTTATACTGCCTAGGTAAGACTGAAAAACTGCCTTTACTGCAGCAGTCAAACAGGTCTTATATATTTTATAGGATAAAACTATCTCACTTAACTATCTTTCTGAAAAGAATATACTGGGGGTCCCTATCTAACCGAATAAGTAATGTATAGGAAACGGAACACCATGTAGGCATGTAGTCTCGGTGGAAGACGTTAAACACATAAACGTGTTGACGCACTAACAGGTTTGCTATTGGGAAATGAGCACACGACCGGTTTTGAACCCCCGCGCCAGCAATTTTTTTTTCTTCTTTCTTTTCAAAATCTGGTCACAGTTGTTTGTAAGGAATACCTTCCGGTGCACTTGTGTTGACCCATCACCTAAATGGGAAGTATTGTGTCAATTTTCAGCCATCAGAGGGGAAGCATAGTGCGAGATGGACAGCAACACAGACCACAAGCGTCTACAGTAGCTTCTCTTTCATAACTATGAAATAAAAAAGGCTATGAAACAATCAACTTTTTTTTTGGGAAAAAAATTAATAATACTCTTTAGTGGAAGGTTAGGTTAATGCTCATTTTTTACCACCTAACCCTCAGAGTCTTAATATTATAGGTCACAAACTCAAATTGATGAGGACAAATTCATGCACTGGGTTTGATTCGATCCAACGGATCCCTACGCTACCTGGATTAACAGACAAGCGCGTTAACCACTTGACTACCAGTGCACTTGAAGGATTGGTGAAAAAATATTACGTGGTAAGGAAAAAACATTATTTTGAAATAAATATAAAAGTTTCGGGAAAGTTCTGCTGAAAAATAATAAAATCAAAACTGAAAGTTGACTCAAATATTATGAAAATACTTTCCAAACTTCTACATCAAGACGCATTGTGACCTATTTTTATAAAACAATATTTCACCTTTTTTGATTTTTTTTTTATAAATAATAATATTTAATAATAGTTATAATAATAAAAATAATGTAACAAGAAAAGATGCAAACTGAAATTTAATACATATTGTTGTTATGTTT